>JAODAL010028595.1:0-53050 GCA_025379985.1 Phyllomedusa bahiana
AGGGGAGCTGCTGCTCATGGGGGGCAACTGATTCAGTGTGGGCTTGTTGCGCTGTTGATGTGACTGCTGACCCACATCCCCGTGAGATCGGGGTTCACTGGGCAGAGGTATTGGGGGATCCATGGCCGGATCTTATGAAACAAAATGCATTTTGGGGATCGCGGGGACCACCGAAAGCGATGGTGTAAGCCGTCCCGGGGCGGAGTCTAAGTAAAAACCGGTTTTCCCAGAGCCCCCCGCAAAGCGGGTGGATTGCTGCGGGGAGAACCTCCCAGGTCGTCCACTGGTTTTGGACTTGTTGCGGTGGAGCCAAGGCAGAGGGGGGTACGAATGTGAGACGTAGGTAAAGTCGGGGACAGGCAAGGGGGGGCGGGCGGCGGCAAAGGTTCGTGGTCAGGATCAGGAGGGGAAAAGGTACGGTACACGGAAGTCGAAAACGAGGCACTAAAAGCTTTTCTCTGAAGGAAATAACGACTAAAGATCCGGCAAGGTGACCCGGAAGGAAGAGGGTTAAATAGGGTCCCCTTTGCCACTTAAACCCAAAAGGGGGTTTACTGGCCCTTAAAAACCCCCGAGGCCGGCGCGCGCGCGCCCCCCCCCCCCGGTAGGAGGAGGAAGGTCAGGAGCGCGGGCAGGTAAGGGGGAACCCGGGGCCCCGCCCCGGGGCACGGCGGGGGGACGGGGAGGCCGCGGGGGAAAACGGGTGTGCCCGGCCGGGCGGGGGCTGCGGGGAAACCCCCCCGTGACTCCACAATGTGACTGCTCGGGCTTTTGATTGGCTGACAAAAAGCAGTGAACGGAGGGGGTTTAGTTTTTTCTAACTATAAGATGCACCGGAACATAAGACGCACCCAGGTTTAAGAGGGCGAAAATAGGGGGGAAAAAATTTAAGCAAAAAGTAAAGACTGAAGTGTAGTTTTTATTTGGCATCATTTTGGGATAGATGTTACTTTTTGATCACTTTTTATTTAACTTTTGTTGGGGATATTAAATGACCAAAAAACCACAATTTTGGCGTTTGGAATTTTTTTTTTCTTCTACAGTATTCAGCGTATGGGATAAATGAGGTTATATTTTAATGGATTGGACTTTTACAGACACGGATATACCAAATATGTATGACTATTTTATTTTTCTATATGTAAAATGGAAAAAGGAGGAGGGGTGATTTAACCTTTTTTTTTAAACTTTTTTTTTTACTTCAATATGTAGTCCCCTAGGAGACTTGACCACTAGGGGCACTATCCCTTGTCCTATATCCCTTTTCACTCAATACTTATTACACCTTGCCACTGTAATAATTGTACATATATGGCAGCTGTGGAAGCCTGCATGAGGCTTCCTGCTGCCATGGCAACCAACTGCCCACCTGCACTTACATTGCGGGGGGGGGGGGTAATCAGACAGAGGAAGGGTGCACAGCACCGCTTGTCATTCACATGGCAGCATCTAGAGCTCCATCCCACAGCCACCCGCCGCATCGAGCTCTCTCTATCCAGCAGGGGGGCTGGAGAAGAGCGATGCTGTGGGAAGCCACCCCCACTCCGGCTGGAGTACATTCGGACTATAAGACACACCTCTGTTGTCCCCCCCAAATTTGGGGGGGAAAAAGTGCGTCTTATAGTCTGAAAAATACGGCACTTCTCTTTTTCAATTTCTAATTATACCCCAGAAGACCAATGAGCTTTTGTAAATCCTGGACAACCCTTTTCACGGGGAGGAGGCATGGCCAACAGATTTATTACGGTATCCATAAATAGAGAAAAAAGTGAAAACTTGCTCCTTAAATTCGGTGCATTTTACTCTCAAGAACTTTATTTCAGATTGGTGTATGAAATGCCTGATTTATCATCCCCACTATATTTTAATACAGAGCTCCAAACCTTTTCCTTATAAAGGTATTCCCTTCTCACACATTTTTGGCATATTAGTAGAATACCCCTTCCAACCATAGAATTCTGTCTGCCAGCATCTACTACTAGGAGGAGCTCACAGCATTGGGAAATAAACAGCTTTCATTGAGATAGATCATAAACCTCTCTAATGGTTATAGGAAGATGTTTCTCACTTAACATGATGGAGTCTCCTGAAGAGCTCTGAGGGGGATTTTCAGATTCCAGGAAAAACCCCTAGGTTTAGTCTGCCAGATCTATGGGTCTCTTGTTCATAGACTGTTTACAGATTACACAATAGTGAACTATAGAAGCAATCAATATAGAAGATCAGATTTCAGAATTTGAATTATGACATAAGGCTAAATTCTTAGACCATATTAAGAAATAGGAGCATGTTTCTGCTCAGTTGTGTTTAGCAATATTTTATACAGAATTATGTAGCAAAGTGAAATGTGTTAGACCATGTGACCCTTTATGAACTCAGGTTACATGCTTTATTATCTAACTTTGACATGCCAGCCTATGCGTTTCAGTCTGTGTTCTATTATTCTTCATTTTTTGGAGTTCTACAGGAATGAAGTTTCTGCTTGGGGAGAGCAGTAGGTGTATGGAGATGTATTGGCCATGTAATGCTCCATGGGAAGTATTTAAATAAGCTGCAAGGAAGAGAGCTAGGATTCTGGCTCCACCTATTGGAATGACTCCTGAAGTGATAATTCCTGGATTTTTCCTGCAAATTCATCAGTAGACAACAGACAGCATTTACATTTACAACCTATTGTACTGTATTCTGTATTAAATTTGTGGGCAGAAGACACAGGCTGCCATGAAAAAGAAGAGGCTACTGAGAAGCTACAAGGATTTAGCTCTCGCTACAGCATCTACTTATTATAGGATTTATTCTTATTATATTAGTGTATTAAAGGTGTTGTCTCGCTACAAAGAATAGCTTTCAAATTGTAGGGAACACAAAATAAAGACATTTTCCAAATATATTGCTTTGTTCATCTGTTTTTGTTAAGGAGATACAAGTGAATTTATGACCTCCCTGGCTGTTTCAGGTCCCTCAGTAACCGACCTGTGTATATCTCTCCCCCCTGCTGTTTGTTCTATGTGATAGCAGTGAGTGAGTTCATCACACAGGTAGCAGCAGCCTCTGTGCTGCTGGGCAGTAAAAAGCTTGATTGATGTAAAGTAAACAGCACTGTAATTAGGGCTTTTGTTTAGGGATCAGATAAAACCTTCTGCTAGCAGTTTCAGAAGCTTCTGAGCTAATTAGCAACTGAAAACAGACAGTTGAATAGAACAGGGAGCTGTATGCAAATGAGTCAGTCTGAACTAGGAAGTGACAGAGTATTTCATTCATGCATCCTATGAAACTCTGTAGGGAGACAACTCCTTTAAAGGTGCTGTCTAGGTCAATAAAATGTGTTTTAATGTGTCTTATATAAAATGACTTAGCACTCACTAATATGCTTTACAGAACAAATATGACTTTTCTTCATATGTTATATTGAGCACAGCAAGACAGCTCCTTTACCCCTACTTTGAGACGAAGACGGTGGCCATCTTGCTCTGTTCTTTAGCTAAGCAAGCACTCTTCTCCATCTTTACATTAGCCGTGATGAGGAAGGCTGGCTTTGATAAAGAACTGAGACAGACAGACAGCCCTCTACTATCCCATCACCCACACCGAGAGCGGATTCACGTGGAGTTTACTTATGAAGTGGAGCTGTGAGTACCATGGCAGCAAGTGTGAAATAAGAAGAAGATTCAAGTTTTCTACTCAATACACATAATTGCCAAACTTTTTTCTCCCGATTTCGTGAGGTTTTAGTCCCTTCCTGGGAATGCCCGTGAGAACACCCATTTTAGGCAGGGTTTGCATAAATCCCATCGCTTTGTGTCTTGTTTTGCAGGTGTCTCCAGGAAGAGAAATTATGTATGTACACTACCATGCGACAGTTTTAGGCAGGTGTGGAAAAATGCAGCAAAGTAAAAATGCTTTCAAAAATAGAAGTTTTAATAGTTTATTTTTATCAATTAACAAAATGCAAAGTGAATGCACAAAAAAGAAATCTAATTCAAATCACTATTTGAAATAACCACAGATCTGCATTGTACTTAGACTTGCCCCAATGTTTCTATTTCTTCACGTTATTCCAGACATACCCAATGATGATGAGATCAGAGCTCTGTGGGGGACACATCATCACTTCCAGAACTCCAAAGACAAAGGGCGGTCACACCAAATATGGATCTGAATTTGATTTCTCTTTTTTCATTGCATTTTGTTAAAGGGGTTGTCTTACTACATCAATTGATCCTACCTCAGTCCCGTTTTCTCGGTTTCATTTTGAATTCACGGGTGTGTTTACTGGCTTTATTTGCTACTACTGGCCTGCAGTGATGAGCTACTGAGGACACCAGGTCTGTAGCTACAGCGACTAGCGCTGGCAACTTATCTGGAGAGATCAAACAGGTCTGTAGCTATGCAACCTGAGGAGGTGATGCAGCCCATACAAGAGGGGATATCTAGGAATAGGTAGGACACTGTTAATGGACACATATTGCAAAGTGACTTGTTTTTGCAAGATTTTTAACATAAAAAGCAATCTGTGTAGTGAGACAACCCCTTTAATGTCCAATATTAATGCTAGATGCCAGTGAAGACAGCCATTTATAATAATCATACTTATATGGATTCACCATGAGTGTAACTACAGCCTTAATAGCTGCTATAGAGCCCAAGGGTTGTGGAGGCACAATAAAGTCAAGAACTATAGGCCTCATTTATTAAAACTGTTTGGCAGTAAGAATGTCTTCATTGCCCAATCAAAGCTCAGCTTTCACTTTTCTAGAGCAGTGTAAGAAATGAGAGCTGTGGTCTCATTGGTTGCTATGGGCGACATAGTGAAGTGGCAAGTGGGCCTATATGTTTCAATCAAAAAGTATACTAAGAACCTCCTGTTCATTTTTGTAAAAATTTTTTGCTGAGAAGCATTAGATCAACGTATGTTGTGAGGATGTGCGGTCCAAAAATCTCTCTCCCCTAATAGTATAAGTTATATAGTCTTTTCTTTTTTTATTTTGGTCGAGCACTCCTCCCCATCTGGCCCAGGTGTTTTTAATTAGCAGTTTTCTGTATAGGGGTTAATGCTTTGCTCCTTTCAGTCTGCTTGCAGGGAGCCCTTGGCGAGGTGAGCTGTGTCAACCTCTCCTGTTTTTGGTGTTGGTGCTGTGTGGCGGCCAATGCTGCTGTGGTGCTATACTTGTGGGGTTGTGCAGCCCAGAGCCGGGGGGGCTAGGCCTGGCAGCAGTGGTGCTGCGAACCACTGAGTTGTGCCCCTTGCTTGTGTGTTTATTGCTGCGGCGATGGCCCCCATGCAGTGCTATATCCATTATCGTAAGGACCCACTTTAAAGAGGTTGCCGTGAAGTGGCAAGTGGGCCTATACGTTTTGATCAAAAAGTATACTAAGAACCTCCTGTTAGTTTTTGTAAAAAAAAATTCACTGAGAAGCATTAGATCAACGTATGTTGTGAGGATGTGCGGTCCAAAAATCTCTCTCCCCTCCTAGTATAAATCTTTGTAGTGAGACAACCCCATTAATTGATAAAAAAAAGAATAAACCATTAACACTTTCAGCTTTGAAAGCATTCTTACTTCATAGCATTTTTCTACTCCTACCTAAAACGTTTACACAGTGCTGTAGTATATTAATACATTTTATATTAGACACCTTAAAACTATGTATTGAGCTGCATTCAAATCCACTTTGAGGACCTGCCATACATAGAGCTTGCGGCTTACCGAATGTTAACTAATCTCTAAATAATTTCTTCTAGATTAGTGATAGAATACAAGCATCTCTCCTGTTACTCACCAGATGTGTTTGTTCCACTTTAAGACGTGCACGAGTGTCAAATATTTGCCTGCAGAATAAAGATTTAGGCTGTGTGGGCTTCTACTTAAAATTCAAGCCATGAAGTGGAGTTTGGAACTGAGGTAAATGTAGTCCTGTGAGTTCCTTATCTGCCAACTGACAAACCTCAATTTACATGACAATCTGTGCTTTTAATCCAAGCAAAGAGCGTTCAGTCTCTTACGCAAACCAGTTGTGAGACAGAATATTATAGCACACGTTGATCACAGATTTTGGCTGAGAGTCAATGTACATGTTTTATCTTTGCTTTGGGTGGAAGGTAGATACATGAATTAAGAAAAAAAACACAAGCAAACGTGGAAATGGAAATCAGCTGCAGCCGTAACCTGCAATTACTCTGCTTCTGCCATAGCGGTTTTAATGGAATGAGTAAGTGTGCCCCATCATTATTGTCTAAGCAGCAATGATCAGTTATCAAGGCAACATCAGTCACCCTGCAGTGTGCCCCCTGGCACATAACACTCTGCCACTGACCATTGTTTGCCCTGACTTTTTCATGTAAATCAACTTTACAGAAATGAAGGCGCTCACAGCAGCCACAAGAAAGTAAAGAGGCACGAAGATTGTGTGAATCTGTATAGTTTACCCCACTTACTCACAGGTCAAAGAGTTAGGCCGTGTTCACACGGCTTATTTCGCCGCGGATTGGTGCCATACTCCGCGCCGGATTTGCGCTGCATTACGGCGCCAATCCGGCGGAGTAATTACGGTAATCCACTGCTCTCATAGAGAACAGTGGATTCCGTCGCTCCACCCCGCTCGGCGAATCCGCCGCGGGGGGAGAAAGTGACATGCACATTATCCAGGCGCAATACCGCCGTGGATAATGGCAGTCTATGGGCCCGGCGGGCCGCGCCCCCGCACCGCCCCCGCACCCGCCCCTTATTCAAGCCGGAATTGCGAGCGCAATCCGGCTCTCAAATCCGGCGTGAATAAGCCGTGTGAACGGGGCCTTAAATTCACTTATCACTGTACTCGTTTGACTTATGTAATGTATGTAACCCCCTCGATTGTACAGCGCCCTGGAAACAATGGCGCTTTAAAATAAATAATAATAATAAATTAGAAAATTCTGCTGCATCAGCGTAATTGTATGCTCATCAATATTTCACCATTTTATCATCATAATCCTACAACTTTAATTGGAGGTAACACATGCCCAATGTACAAAATCCAATCCTACCCGTCCAATCCTTGCATGCACACTCATATCTTGCAATTAGGTTCTTACCTGTAGTAGAATGTGTCCGGGAGAAATCACAAAATGATCATTTTTGGGGGTATTTTTTGGAAATCTCCAGAACTCCTCAGAAAGCTCCCATATACTGTGTACAGTTGTTTCTAGACTGCTACAGAACACACTTGACATTCTATATGCTGTTCCAAAGTACAAAAAAGTTGCAATTTGTCTACTTGATTTCACACAACAGTCTCCTATTGAGGCTTACAATACATTCACAATAGACTACTGAAAGACGCAGCAGGCAACTGTTTTGAAGAACAGGAAGTCAATAGTGTAAGAAAAATGGATTCCCCTTTGCCATTTTATTACAGTACAAGTGTCAGAATCTGTATAGAAACAGTGATGGTTAACAGCATACGTAAAACAAATTGTCTTTTTGATGTCAGTGATTTTCCGATTTTCCTAAGACTTTTCCATTATCATATTTTTGAAAGAAATATACATTTACTGTTCAAAATGAAAAGGCACACAAAAAGCAAAAAATCATGTTCAGGTAGTAATTTGTCAGCATGCTTTACTTTATGTACACATTTTACTACTTATACATACATATTGTAGAAGGGTAAAAGATGTGGTCATTGATGTACGGTATGTGTCGGTGATATAAAAAACCCATTAGCATTGTGCCAGTGACATTTTTGTTGTGGATGGATCTGGGTTTTTTATGGGGTATACAGAGAGCCTAGGTGGGAAAGATCGCTCCCATACTCCAGCCATATAAAAGGCAGCTGGTTCAGGTCTGAAGGGGTGTGGTATGTTTCTGGACCTGAAGACAGAGGGGCAGATTTATCAAGGCAGTTGCGCCAGAATTCTGGCTCCATTTGTGCCAGAAACCAGCTTTTCGCCACATTTACTATGTGTTTTAGACAGTTTCAGACGCTTCTGTGCCTTGCCCGACAAACAGAACGTGGCCTCTCAAAAGAGGGCGTGGTTTCGTGGAAAAGGGGGCATGGCTTAAATGCGACAAAAAATGCACCCAGATTTTGTCGCAGTTTCTGGTGTGAAAGTGAACCAACTTAATTGTGGTACAAACTTAGACTAGACAGTTCTAACCTGCGCCAGATTTATCAACACTATGATAAATGTGGCGCTTTATAAAACTGTCTAGTCTAACTTTACACTGTCTAAAAGTAAGACACTTTTGATAAATCTGCCCCAGAAGGTATAAATCTGCTGTCAGAACTGTAAGGCTGAAGTAAGCCTGTGGGACCTGCTGCACTTACAGTTGAAAAAAGAAGTTTATATACACTATATAAAAAGACACATATGCATGTTTTTCTCACTATCTGACATGAAATCAGAATAAAACTTACCTGTTTTTGGTCAATTAGGATTACCAAAATTATTTGATATTTGCCAAATGCCAGAATAATGAGAGAACATTTTTAAGGCATTTTTATGACTTTCTGAAAAGTCAAAAGTTTCCATACATTTCATTAGTATTGGGTAGCATTGCCCTTAAACTGTATGACTTGAGTCAAACATTTTGGATATCCTCCCACAAGCTTCTCACAATATTTGGTAGGAATTTTGGCCTATTCCTCTTGACAGAACTGGTGTAACTGAGCCATCTTTGTAGGTTGTCTTGCTCGCACCAGTCTTTTCAACTTTGCCCATACATTTTCAAAAGTATTGAGATCAGAGCTTTGTAATGGCCACTCCAAAACATTGACTTGGTTATCCTTAAGCCACTTTGTAACCAGTTGGCAGTATGCTTCAGGTCATTCTTTCATTTGGAAGCCCCATTTCCACCCAAGCCTTAACTATCTGGCTGATGTCTTGAGATGTTGCTTCAATATTGCCACATAATATTCTTTCCATATGCTGCTATCTATTTTGTGAAATGCACCAGTCCCTCCTGCAGCAAACCAACCCCACAACATGATGCTGCTGCCCCATGGTACACAGTTGGAATGGTATCTATGAAGCCAAGCTTCTCCCTTTTTCTTCCAAACGTAACGATGGTCGTTATACCCAAACAGTTTCATCAGACCACAGGACATGTCTCCAAAAATGTAGGTCTTTGTTCCTGTGTGCTTTTTCAAACAATAATCTGGCTTTTATATGTTTCTTTTGGAGTAATGGCTTCTTCCTGGCAGAGTAAACTTTCAGTCCATGTTGATACAGTACTCATTACATTGTGGATAATAACACAGTGAATCTTACCAGCTTCCGCCAGCATCTTCACAAGGTCTTTTGATTTTGTTCTTGGGTTGATATGCACTGTTTTACCAAAACACATTCATCTCTGAGACACAGAACCCATCTCCTTCCTGAGCGGTGTGATGGCTGGACATTCCCATCTTGTTTGTACTTGGATATAATTGTTTGTACAGATGAACGAGGACCTTCAGGTATCTTGAAATTGCACCCATGGATGATCCAGAATTGTGCAAGTCCACAATTCTCTTCCAGATATATTGGCTGATTTCTTTAGACTTTCTGTTACACACAGAAGCAGTGTGTTTCTGCTGTGCATTAAAATACATCCACAGGTGTGTCTCTTATTAACTCAGATGTTGCCAATAAACCTACTTGAAGCTTCCAAAGACATGACTTCATCATATGGGCTGTCCCAAATTATTTAAAGGCATAGTAATCCAAGTGTATGTAAACTTTTGACTTTGCAGAAAATAATAAAAATACCTTCAAAAACATGCATATGTGTCTTTTTATATAGTGTACGTAAACTTCTGACTTCAACTGTAGTCGGTGAGACTGTTCCACTACTCTTGTAATACCTGAAGAAATGGTCCTGGGTCAAGGCAGAAAAAAGGTTAAAAAACCATTCTGACAACATGCATAGTTCCTTAAGCACCTGGTCCAGGGCAGTTCACAACAGCAGCCAGCATACATGGAAACTATGTGAGCCCAACAGGAGACCAACAAACTTCCTGATGGTGTTTGATAAGATAGCGAACCGTGAGAAGTTGCCTCCAAAGCAGTGGGCCAAAGTCCTAGCCCCGTATCTCACCATCGAGCCTCAAAAGGCTTATTATGATGTGACCTTGCAGGATGCCAAAGAATATGGCAAACTAATGACAAATTCTGACGCATGACTTTGGCAGTCTGGGCGCAACAAGTGTATCGCTGGGGATACCGCAAAGACAAGCTGCCAAGATCCCAGATGTTTGACCTACTTCATCTTGTCCAAAAGTGGCTGCAACCAGAGACCTGCACCACTGCCCAAATGGTTGAATGGGTTGTTATGGATTGGCTTCTGCATTCGCTCCCTAAGTTCATGCAGTGTGGGGTGGCACAGGGGGACCCCCAAATTACAAACAAACTTTTCAGTCTAGTGGAAAAAGCTCTGAGTGACTCAGAGAGACTGAGGTCACATTATTGGGGTGCCATGAGTGGTACCAACAGTCCAAAGAAGGGGTATAAATTTACTCTGGAGGGGCGTCCCCAGGCCAAGGTAGGGTCTGAGCCCAGATTAAGGGGTCCTGGCTGCCGAATTATTTGCTGGAGATGTCAGATCTCAGGTCACATTGTCGGCCAGTGTCTAGATACCGCTGAGCCTATGGAGTGCTCTATTAGCTGATGCTGCTCCTTGTTTGTGCACCCTGTATGCAATGCTATTTCAAGCCGTGGAAAAGGACCTCAGGTGTGCCAGGTGTCGGTAAATGGTACTAAAGTGACTAGAATCAAGGGCCACACTTCCTTATGTGCTAGTCCCTGGAATGCTGTTGAGTGTCCCAAACCCAAAAAGTTCAAAACCCTTTTTTGGTGGGGGGAAAAAAAACCCCCACATGGAAATATGGGGGGCCCCCAAAAACTCCTGATGGGGGTTTTGGCCTGGGTTGTGCGTGGAAATTTGGTTTCCCTGGGGTTGGTTTTTTGTGTGTTGAGGGGGAAAAAATTGGGGGGGGTTTTGGGGGGCCCTTTGGCTTTGGGGGGGTTTTCCCTGGGGCCCCGGGGGGGGTTTTTGGGGGGTCTTTTTCCCCGTGGGCCCGGCCTGTGTGGTTGTGGTGTTTGGTTGGGTTTTTGTTGTTTTTTTTGGTGGGGGGGTGGGGGGGCCCCCCCCTTTGTTGGGGGGTTTGGGGGGGGCTGGGGTCCTTTGGGGGGGGTTCCCCCCCCGGGGGGTTTTTTTGGGGGGGGCCCCGGGGGGGTTGGGGGTTAAACTGGGGGTTTTGGGGGGGTTTTTTTTGGGGTGGGGGCTCGGGGCCTTTTGGGTGCTGTGGGTTGGGGGTTTTCCCCCTGCCTTTTTTTGTGCCCCTTTTTTGGGGGTTTTTCGGGGGGGTTCGGTGGCCCGGTGTGGTTTGGGTCTGTGTTGCGGGTTTTTTGGGGGCTTTGGTTGGTTGGGTTTTGCTCTGGGTCCCTTTGGGGGCCGCGGGGGTTTTTTGGGGTTTGGGGTTTTGGGGGGGGCCCCGGTTTGGGGGTTTGGGGGTTGGGTTTTTTTTTTGGGGTTTTTTTGTTTTTGTTTTGCGGGTTTTGGGGGGGAGGAATTTGGGGTGCCCTTTGGGGGGGTTTGCTTGGGCTTTCCCGGGTTGGGTTTTTTTTTTTTTTTTTGGGGGGGGTTTTGTGTTTTTCTCCCTGTTTGTTTTTTTTTTCCCTTTTTTAAATTTTTTTTTTTTTTTTTTTTAAAAAAAAATTTTTTTTAAAAAAAAGGGGGGTTTCTTGTTTTTTTTTTTGGGGTTTTCTGTTTTGTTTTTTTACTTTTTGTTTTTTTGTTTTAAGTGTTTGTCTGTTGGGGGCCCCCTCCGGGGTCGGGCCCCTTTTTTTTTGTTCTGGCCCTTTTTTCTTTTCCCTTTTTGTTGTGTGGGTTTCCCCCCAAATGTTCCCTCTGTGCTGATCCCAAAGCTCTTTTTTTTTTTTTTTTGGGTTCAAAATAAAAACTTTTTTTAAAAAAATCCCTCATGCCAAAGACCTCAGATTTTTAAAATTGTGTTTAAATTTAAAAAAAGGCATAACTATTGAGACTTCCTGAGCCTAAAAGCTTAAAAAGGGGTTTTTTCCCCACGAGAAATTTGACGTGGGGATTTAATCACCTTTTAAAATATTTTTAAACAAAGTGAAGCCAGAGTACAGTTGCTCTTCCCTTAGTTTCTGAAAGTTTACTTAGAACCCGGAAATTTGTGATTGGCCGGCTTGCGTGGGTTTTACTTCTTTCTGTGACAGGGAAAAAATGAAAGGGGCTTTCAAGGGGTGGGGGGAAAGTCAGTGTATGAGGTGTCTGCTGTTAGGAATCCATGATGCAAAGTTGTTATTTGAGTAAAAATTTCGACGCCCCTTCTTCCTCGCTTCTGTCAGCCCTCCCTCTCACCCCCCAGCCATTCATGCCCCCGCTGTTTGTTTTATCTTCTTCCTGAGCAGTAAGGGTAAGGAATCACTTGTGGCAAAACCCCTTTAATCTTAATTATTAAAACATTTTTCCTCTTTTTACTAGCAATAACAAACAAGAAAAGGTGGCTATAGCCATAAGGTAAAAGATTAAACAAAATAGTAGATATAAATGGAACCATCTAAGAAGAAATCCCCTAGAAATGACAGAAGCCATAATGGCAGAATACCCGTTACGCCCCAAAGACATATTTTGTGGTGAAGGAGTGCGTCGAACCGTTCGAGAAAAATAAAGTTTGATTGAACTTCAGATTTTTTAGAAATCGGTGAACCGAAAATTTTTACTGTTGTTCGGTAATGTAATGTTCAAGTTTACATCGCGTTCGACGTTCCCATCTTAATGTTTGCTGTCTGAAAAAATTGGGGTTGCGGGGAAATTTTTAGGGCATTAAATCGTGTAAAATGACCAGAAAGTTTAACCTCTCAAAAATCTGGCATCAGGGATAAGGGGCATTGGCAAATGGGCACATAGATATCATTGGTATTATGTAATGGCCCAAACGGGGCTAAATTATTAATGTTTTTGTAATGCCCTCTGGCGCATTTTGTTAGGGTTTTCACATTACCATTTTCTGGCGCATTTCAATGTATCGTGCCAGGCATATAATGCACCTAGTTTTGGTGTACTGTTATGGAAGGTAATTACAGCTTCTCCTCACCTGTATAGCTATAAAAATTAAAATTTCTCCCCTTTCTTTAATGGGGTTCAAAGTTCAAGTTCGACTTGAACTTCGAACCGAACTTCTCAAAGTTCGAGGCATTGACTCGAACTTGAACATTTTACTGTCCGCTCATCACTTGTTAAGAGGTGTTGGAAATAAATTTACCAGAAACGCATAATCAATCCACAGTTGTTCTGGTATAACTACAGAAGAGCCTTCGAGAAGGGGCACAAAAAAGCTGAGCGTTTTTCTAATTCTGGACAATCCCTTTAAATGCAGTTTTAAATAGAATAATGTTAAAATGTTAGTGTATGTTGATAAGTATTAGTAATCATTTCAGAAAGCTTTAGCTCAAGGGATCGTCATTTCTTGGGTTAGTGGTTCCGGAACCCAAAAAGCCGTACAACAAAAATTTTCTTTTTAAAATGACCTCAAGCATTTTTTTTTTTTTTTTTTTTTTGCTTCTCATGCAAAGCAAATTCACATCAAACTTTGGACTGTCCTTCTAAGTGGAATATAACCTCTTCTCTCCTCACTCCAGTAAACTGGCACCTTTCCAGGTCCTTCACACATTAACAGGAGAAAAGATGCTTTTTATAGCAAAATAAATCTTGTAAATCACATTTATGGACAAAAACCTGCCTTTTAGTAGCTACAGTTCACTCCCCGATCCCAAATGATTTCTTCTTCCTGGTAGACAGTAAATACCTGCTCAGCCAACCACTGGCCACATTGGTGCATTCCCAGCCATTTCCTAGATGTGGAGACCAGGTACCGGGCAATAGTGGGGACACAGTATATCGGTGAGGAGGGGGGGGGGGGGGGCAAAAGTACAGTGTTGTTTTATATTTTTCTGACACTAAAATAAAAATGGGAAGGTGTGCCTCCAAATTATGTCACAATCATTCAAAGGTCTCAGTCGTTACTTGCTGTATGTCTGGGAAGAGAACACTGTGGCCTGTTTGTAGTTGCAGGGTCACATGAACAATGAATGTGACGGTATTGTTCAGGAACACTGGGAGTGGTGGCAACACTGGGATGAGCGAGTTTAAAAAGTTCCCTAATTCCATGACAGACAAGTGTCCAGGAAGTGCTGGTTTTTAGCACTATTGCAGCACATCAGATATTGCTTCTGCCCAATTGAATGTTCAAGTGACAATTTTTGGCAATGGAGATTAAGGTTATGTTCACACGGCTTAAAATGGGACGTGTTTCAGTCCGTAATTTCGTGCTGTACCGCGCGAATTATGGCTAGAATACGTCCCAGTCGTTACGGTAATCCACAGTTCTCATAGAGAACTATGGATTACGTCTCCTCTCCCTGCTCGCCGAATCCGCCGCGGGGGGAGATAAGTTACAGGTCATTTACTAGTGGTGTATACGCGCCGCTAGTAATAATAGTCTATGGGCCGGCGGGGTGCCGGCCCCCCGCTCCCGCCCCCGCCCCTGTCCAAATATGCCGTGTGAACATAGCCTATCTCAGGTAAAGATATCTACCTTTAAGTGACTGCTAAAATGTACATTCCTATTGAAAAAGTATAGAGTGTTGTCCGTGAATGGGAATATTCAAGCTGACAAGCAAACCAATGCAAAACTAAAACTTTTTATTGCTAAGGATTTGCTACAATTATATTCAGTCTAAGTAAAATCCTGTTATCTAAGTAAATTGGCAGCAGAAATCTTTTGCCTGTCAGTTTATTACAATGTAAAGAAAATGTCTGTATCTGAAGGATTAGGCCAAGTCTACACAGCACAGGATTACAGTTGGATTTTTAGGGTCCGTCCACACGGCGAGGTTTCTTGGTCGGATTTTCAGATGGTTTGCAGATTTGGAAACCGACAAGAAACCGTCCCCATAGACTTTAATAGAAAATCTGTTAAGTAGTCTACACTGAACTGATTTTCAGCTGCCAGCATTCTGAAAAACTTACAGCATGCACAAACTTCTGCCCAGTTTTCGTGGTCGAATGTGTGCAATTCAATGGCTATGGGTGACGGGCGAATCCGGAAACCGCGGACGTGACCGTCCTCCAAAACCAGGCAAAAGACGCTAAAATACCGGCCAGATCCTCAAACTGAATTCGACCAGCATTTTACATATGCCGTGTGGCCATACCGTAGATTCAGTAATTGGAATCCGCAAAAATGTAACCAGTGCCCATAGACCTCAATAGAAAATCCGAGCTGTAGTCTACACAACATGGATTTTTATTGTCGGAGTTCTAAACCACCAGCCTCCACAGGAATATAGAACATGTTCTACCTTCTGGCACATTCTACTACATTTCTTTGTACTGTGCCGGACGAAATACGAAAACCGTCCGCGTTTTTTAGCACAAACTAATGCCAAAAACTGCAGTACGGTGATGTTAAAATACCATCAGATTTCAGAGAGCATTTTAACATAGCAGTGTAGACCTAGCTTTACATGCCCATGTACATCAGAAGCACTCATAGATAGCTAAGCTGCAGGTAAAGTATACCAAATTATCGTCTGTCTGCAGCAGCAGGCCTGCCTGCTGATGGTTTTATGTAGTAGCAAAACCCAGTCACTTTTTCATTCTTGTTATCAATGGGAGTCTCAGCTGGCACATGGGGGACTTGGTGGGCGTCTGGAAGCTGTTTGATTAAAAGGACATAAAGTAGCAACTGTTATTAGGATGATAGGGAAACCTATCTAACTACATTATTTTCGCAATATACATATATATATCTATATATATATATATATATATATATATTATATAATATATATATATATATATATATATGTATATATATATATATATATAGATATAGGTAAAAAGCAAATGTAGTGCTTATACACTACTATTAGACATTATGATGAATTTATATCCCAGGGACAAATCTTAGAGGCATTCAACTGCAAAAAGATTGTTACGTGGATAATGTACGTTTAATTCCGTGTTTCCCAGAAAATAAGACATCCCCCGAAAATAAAACCTAGTACCATTTTTTTCAAGCTTAGAAATATGAGGCCTTCCCTGAAAACAAGACTTAGCGGAAGTCATCACACAAACGCACACAAATTGATATTAGATGAAATGATAAGACTTTTCTCAAATACATGTCATCAAGAATCCAGAGGATTTAGCTTAGGAAGGCTTTTACTTTCACTTTGTAAGTCAGGAGATCCTACAGAAGGCAGTGGAAATACCAACTGTGCAAGGGAAGCTTAGGACATAGCTGCTTGTCCAGGGTGCTCTGAGTCTCTCCGTACCTCCACTGCAGGCACAGCACACTGAAGACATAGTGTGACTGAGGTTACCTGTTGCTTCAGAGCTTGGCTGGTTATGCTGATGTTTGTGATAACAGGACTACAGTATATTAATAAATTATGATTTTTTTTTTTCAACAATAAATGTGAATTCTTGTTCAAGGAAAAATAAGACAACCCCTGAAAATAAGACATAGTGCATCGCTAGGATGCATCTCTCTTTATATAAGACACTGTCTTATTTTTGGGGAAACAGGGTAGCTACTGGGATATTTAGGTGGCCAAAGTATGTATAGAAGCTACTGGTATATTTAGATGGTCAATGTATCTATAGAAGCTAAATGGATATTTAGGTGGTTGATGTACATATAGAAGCTACTGGGTTATTTAGGTGGTCAATGTATGTATAGAAGCTACTGGGTTATTTAGGTGGTTGATGTACGCATAAAACCTACTGGGATATTTAGGTGGTTCATGTGCATATAGAAGCTACTAGAATATTTAGGTGGCCAATGTATTTATAAAAGCTAATGGGATATTTAGTTGATTAATGTACATATAGAAGCTATTGGGTTATTTAGGTGGTCAATGTATATATAGAAGCTACTGGGTTATTTAGGTGGTTGATGTATGTATAGAAGCTACTGGGATATTAAGGTGGCCAGTGTCTTTTTAGAAGTTACTGGGATATTTAGGTGGTTGATGTAAGCATAGAAACCACTGGGATATTTAGGTGGCCAATGTGCGTATAGAAGCTACTTTGATATTTATGTGGCCAATGTGTGTATAGAAGCTATTGGGATATTTAGGTGGCCGATATATGTATAGAAGCTACTGGGATATTAGGTGGCCGATATACGTATAGAAGCTACTGGGATATTTAGGTGGCCAGTATATATCTAGAAGATACTAATGAAAAGTACATACAAGTCTTTGTTTCTAATCTGGATGATTGTATCACCAGTGGTCCATTAATTTATTTCCATCTCATCTTCCAGAATAAAGCTAGGAGACTGATTGAATGCTCTACTGTAATCGTGATTTGTAATGCTACCCTGCTAAACCATAGCAGTGTGTAAGAGGAAAGCAGCCGAGGAGAGATTTGCACCCACACAGATGACGACACCGCAGCATCTGAGGCTGCCTTAGTCAGGAGGAGAGGGGAGGGAGCAGGGATCCCTGTGATATTATTTCAGCTCTAGGGCAAGCTTGCAGGAATTATCTGCTGTGTTCCTGTGCTTCTTCTTACAAGCTCTTGTCATCTTTCCTTTCAATCCTCTCATGGTTTTATGTAACTGTTTAAAAATTGACCAGGCTTCTTATCCCTGACTTAACAGGGACGTGTCTGTACATCCCATCTGGCAGAAAGGCCTGGAAGGATTCCCCAGGAAAACACAGAAGTGATTGTAAATTTAAAGCTGTGCCATGTGCGCTGAATATCCCTCAACTAGAAGGATGGACTAATTACAGCACAGGACACAGAGGTGCATGACATGTCTCCATCCCATGTAGAACAGGGTTCCCCAACTCCAGTCCTCAAGGCCCACCAACAGGTCATGTTTTCTGGCTTTCCTTAGCATTGCACAGGTGAAGTCATTATTGTCAGAGCATTCTGCACAGGTGATTAGAATTATTGTCAGTGCATTCTGTACAGGTGATATAATTACTGTCAGTGCATTCTGCACAGGTGATATCATTACTGTCAGTGCATTCTGCACAGGTGATATCATTATTGTCGGTGCATTCTGCACAGGTGATATCATTATTGTCAGTGCATTCTGCACAGGTGATATCATTATTGTCAGTGGATTCTGTACAGGTGATATCATTAATATCAGTGCATTCTGTACAGGTGATATCATTACTGTCAGTGCATTCTGCCCAGGTGATATCATTACTGTCATTGCATTCTGCACAGGTGATATCATTACTGTCAGTGCATTCTGCCAGTGCATTCTGCACAGGTGATATCATTATTGTCAGTGCATTCTGCACAGGTGATATAATTATTGTCAGTGCATTCTGTACAGGTGATATCATTATTATTGCATTCTGTGGGAGATCCTGAAAACATGACCTGTTGGTGGGCTTTGAGGACTGGAGTTGGGGAAAACGGATGTAGAAGACCCCACAATCACCATACACATGTAGTGTAATATCAAAGAGTAAGATCCAGAGGCAAAGTTTACCACAGGGTCCCACACCTGCCATGTGCCATTTACAATACTATGGCCTTCTCATCTATTTATCTAGCTATCTCTATTCATCTGTCTCTGTCTATCTGTACATTTATGTGTCTATCTATCTAAATGTCTGTCCATCTAAATGTCTGTCTGTCAGTATATCTGTCAGTCAATCCAAATGTCTATCTATCTATCTATCTATCTATCTATCTATCTATCTATCTATCTATCTATCTATCTATCTATCTATCTATCTATCTATCTATCTATCTATCTATTTATTCTAATCTATCTATCTATCTTATCTATCTATCTTATCTGTCTTATCTATCTATTCTAATCTTTCTATCTATCTTATCTATCTATTCTAATCTATCTATCTATCTTATCTGTCTTATCTATCTATTCTAATCTATCTATATATAGTATCTATCAATCTATCTATCTATCTACCCATCTATCTATCTCTCTATCTATCTATCTATCTATCTATCTATCTATCTATCTCTGTCATTCTAGAAAATATTATTCTACTCATATAGGCTCTAAATATGATTCGGGTCCAGAGGTGGAAAGGGAAGTTTTGTATAATTTTGGCTCAGTGATACTGACCCAAAGATTTAGACCTCAGTAAGCTATCCTGTGGCAGACACCTGGTAAAGCTAAGTGCCAGATGTCTCTGTGATGATAAATCTGGCCGGTGGATTGTGCAATGTATTCAGTACTATTGGAAAGCTTCTGCAATTGCAGCAGAGTTGAAGTTGTATTTACTCTGTGGGACTCTTCATTTTGGTTTTGTGATAACTCTTGGACCTAAGATAACACGGGCGCATTTTTCTGCAGCCTCATGTAGAAGCAAAGATAATACAGTGCTGATATCACTAAGATTTGTGACAAATTACAAACGCGGCTTTGCTATCTCCAACAACGTCGGGCTTCATACATCTGCAGCTGCGTTTCCAGGCATAGTTCCATTTAAACAGGGCATGTAGGTTAATACCAGTTATGTCTCGCAGTTATGTCTCTTATTGTAACAATAGCCGAAAACAGCTACGTAGACAGAAAATCTATTTCTGCAGCCCGCCTTATAGAGTGTGAGCAGAAGACACGTTCCCTGCCACACACTCCAGTAGCATCAGTGATTGTCAATGGAAGCAGAATGTCAGCACAACCTGTACATTATGGAATAATAGACAAATGCCACTCTGGCTAGTGCGAGAAGAGGCAAAGTCAGCCCTCAGCATCACTGCAATGTTATCCTGAAGGAAGAAGATAGACACACATGGATCCTTCCGTGGGTGACAGAAAGAGAAGACCATATGCCCTTTTACACCAGCGATACCATCTGATGCTTATGTTTGCTGACAGCCAGTGTCAGCTCCTTCTGCTTTCAATGTACAATTCTACTTACACACTGATACACACAAAATACAGTCTAACATTGTCTCACACTGAAAAAGAGCATACAGTAGGTAAAAGATATACATAATCTGCCGTGTATGTCTGTTAAAGGGGTTTCCCCCTACGAAGATTATCTTTCAAAATGAAGGGACAGGTAACTGAAGACTTTTTCTGTGTGCATTGCTTTTTTGATTTTACCTTGGTCATGAAATAAGAGAGATTTTCTCTGGTTACGACCATATTCTTCCTTTCTGATAAAACAGAGAACAGGAGTGACATCACCATGTACTGAGCTCACTATCGGATTAATTATCTCTAACAAGATTAGCTTTTGTTTATAGATAAGCAATTGTTTTCACTCCTCAGAGTACTTGGTAACTTTGTTTTCTGAAGATTAAAACAACTGTACTTACGTATTTACTCCTGTAATTACCTAATGTCTCAGCTAGTTATAGGGGAGCTAAATATGCACTGCTATAGAACCACTCACAGCCTGACAAGACAAAGGATGAAAAAGCTACTTGTGAAACAGCAAAACCCCTTTAATGTATCAAGAAAAATGCATCAAAATTTTACATTTTTCATGGCTCCTCAAAGAAAGATACATGGCTTAGGGGGAATGGTACAAATGACATAGACATGGCTTAGAGAAAAAGGGGGAATGATTCATAGGAAAAAGAAGAGGCTAAATATGCAACAAAATTTCATCAAACATTTGGTACAGAATATCAGTGCAAAGTAGTCTAATATTTAATACACAGTTAGACAAGAATTAAAGATGTGCCAAATGTGTCATATAACATGACCCACTGTGAAAAATGTGGAGCATCCTTAGGCTATGTTCACACGGCTTAAATTTGGACATATTTCAGCCCATATTTAGCGCTGTACTGCGCTAAATACAGGGTGAAATACGTCCAGTCATTACGGTAATCCACAGTTCTCATAGAGAACTATGGATTACGTATCCTCTCCCTGCACGGACAATAAGTTCACACGGCTTAACTGCGGGGTGTAATTTCGCCCCGCAATTACGCCGTGTGGACGGGGGCGGGGCGGGAGCGGGGGAGTGAGCGGGGGGCCGGCACTTCGCCGGCCCATAGACAATCACTGCTAGCGGCGCGTATACGCCGCGCGAAAGTGACATGTGAATTATCTCCCCGCCCGGCGGGGAGAGGAGACGTAATCCATAGTTCTCTATGAGAACTGTGAATTACCGTAATGAATGGGCCGTTTTCGGCCCGTAATTGGCGCACTTCGGCGCATAACAACGGACCGAAATACGGCCTATTTTAAGCCGTTTGAACATGGCCTAAGGCGAGCGGGGAGAGAAGTGGCATGTCAATTACTAGCGGCGAATATGTGCACTAGTAATGAATGTCTATGGGGCTGGCGGGCGGCTGGCCCCCCCCCAACCCCGCACGAGCTCCCGAACTCCGGTGTAATGCCGTGTTCACACGGCTTATTCAAGCCGTAATTGCGAGCCGGATTGCGCTCGCAATTCCGGCTTGAATAAGGGGCGGGTGCGGGGGCGGAGGCGCTGCCTGCCGGCTCCATAGACTTGCATTATCCACGGCGCGTATTGCGCCTGGATAATGTACAGGTGACTTTCTCCCCGCCCGGCGGATTCGCCGAGCGGAAGGAGCGACTGAATTCACTGTTCTCTATGAGAACTGTGGATTACCGTAATTACTGCGACGGATTGGAGCAGTACTGCAGCGCAAATCCGGTGCGCAGTACGGCTCCAATCCGCGGCGAAATAAGCCGTGTGAACGGCCCATAATTGCGGGGTGTAATTACCCCCCGCAATTACACCGTGTGAACATAGCCTTAGACTGCCCAGGCTGTCTTAAGTTTACGCAGTCAACTTACTTTGTAAATAGTTTTTTTCTCTGGCTTTTTTGACGGACTCTGTGATGGAGGCTTTTATTGCAATCTCTGATGCAGATGTGCATTTAGTCACATTTACACCTGCTTCAAGGATTCTGTGAAAAGCCTCAGTCACAGAGTCCATCAAAAATAATAGAGAAAAAATAGCACAGCATAATGTAAAATGTTTGTTAAAATGACTGACACCATGATGGAAACTAAATGGACCCCATTAATAATCAATGGGTTCTGTCTGGTACCATTGGTGTGTGTCATGTGATAGGTCTGGCACCACCGTTATGTTCAGCTTTCTGTTACTGCAACAGATCATGAAAACAGAAATAACAGTGCAGAAACCCAGCTATACACATCATTAGAAAATCTGCCCCAAATTCCTATGGTAAAAAAAATGTTTACTCCAGGAGAGCTACAGACGGTCAAGGTGTTACTGAAATAATACATCCCTGAAAACAAAGCCCTTCGAAATGAACTTTATGTCCCATGCATTCAGTCACATGACAGAGTAGCATGTCCCCCATGTTACCGCACAGGGGACTCTAGGGAAGATGGATGGAAGATACAGTCTCTTACAAGCAATGCTTACACAGAAGGAATATGTCATATGATGGTGCATGCTACGATTCTGATCTTTATACGAAATTGGAGGCCTGCGGAAGCACAGTGAAACTCCATAAAAGTCTCTTAGAACACTACTATATTTACCTACAAGAGTGCATGGATTACAGCAGGGGTGTCTAACTCATTTTCACTGAGGACCCCATCAGCTTATGGATTTCCTCAAGGGGCTAAATATTACTGCAGGACTGTATAAAACATAACTAATACTTCAAAAGTTTTTCCCAATCATTTTCATAACATATTATACGAATACTGCTACCCTTACAATAAAAAAAAGCTTAAAGGGGTTGTCTCACTACAAGGATTTCTGCTTTTTATGTTAAAGATCTTGAAAAAAACAAGTCACTTTGCAATATGTGTCCATTAACAGTGTCCTACCTATTTTGAGATATCCCATCTTGTATGGGCTGCATCAGCTCCTCAGGTCGCTATAGCTACTGAGCTGTTTGATCTCTCCTGATAGGCTGCCATTGCTGGTTGCTATAGCTACAGACCTGGCTTCTACTGCAGCCTAGTAGAAGCAAGTAAACATGCCCCTAAATTCAAAGTGAAATCAAGAAAACAGGACTGAGGTAAGATGAATCAGTGTAGTGAGACAACCACTTTGAACTCAATTCTCCTCTTACTTGTTTCAGTACTGTTGCTGTCCGCCGCCTCCACATGTGTTTTTTTTTCTTACCACACTGATTGACGACCGCGATCACATGCCAATGCCTGATATCACCATTCAAAAGTAACGGTGGGGTCAGGCAATGACAAGTGACTGCTGAAGGCCAGCGGAGGACGACAGCAGCACTGGAACGCAGGTGAGAGGAAATGTAAATATAAACTTTTTAATTTTATCAGAGCCGTAGTAATCTAACAATATGTTATTAAAATGACTAGGACAACCAATTTAAAATATTGTTCAATAACATGAGTCACCATATCTGAGGGGGATTTAGTGCTACACAGTGTTGCGGTGGCCTGTGGCACTGTACTTACTATTATAGCCAAAAACTCCCAGCACAGTGCACTTGTAATCCAGCTGTGTACGTGGTGCCCAGCTGTGTACATGATGTCCTTGTAGGTAGGTATATATGCCGTCAATAGGTATGTAGATATATATGCCTCTCAGTACACAGGTATAGTTTCATAGTTTCATAGTTTGAGCTAAAACAACAAGTGATTCCATTCAAGTCACGCCTGTGTGCTAAGGTGTTGATCCAGAGGAAGGCAAGAACCCCAATGAGGTTAAAGCAATTGTTCATTTTAGGGAAAATTTCCCTTATGACTCCAATCTGGCAATCATTAAAAATTCAGGATCAATGACCTCTCTGAATTCTAGTCACATTAACTTGTTTATATTATACGCTCCAGAATGCATCAAACCTTTTTGAACTCGGTTATTGAATTCACCATGACAAGTCCCTCTGGCAGAGAATTCCATAGTCTCACTGCTCTTACAGTATATATGACCCTGAGTAGATAGATATATCAACCCTCCCAGTAGGTAAGTAGGTATAGGCCCCCTCAGTAAGTAGGTAGGTATATATGCCCCCTAAGTAGGTAGATAGGTACATAGGCCCCCTCAGTAGGTAGGTTGGTAGATATATAGGTCCCCTGACAAACCGCCCATTCCTCATGCTGCCAGTGATGGGATGCTATTCCCCTAGGCCTCAAAGCCTAAGGCAGAATGCCTTGGGCTTGGGGTCTAGAATAGGCCCCGATTACTTGGAGGGGTGTTGTCTCCTGATGGCTCACTGTTTGAAGCTCGCAAGCCACATAAAACGAGGTCACAAGCCATATTTGTCCAGCGGGCCTTGTGTTATGGGTTAGAGGGAAAGGCTTAAAATAAAACAAAACTGCACCTAAAAAAACGAATGAATATTTTGTACTCAAAGTTAGACAAGATCTAAAGATGCCCAAATTTGTCACATATTATAAGCCAGTGTTACAATGGTTATGTACAATTCAGAAGTTATACAGAGCCATTTTATAGCTATGTGTATGAGAGCCAATGTTGTACGTCTGATCTCTTCTACCTCAATTTAAACATGTATGATGGAGGGATGTAAATCTGTGGTTTGAGAGCAGTAACATCAATATCACCACCAGCACCAAGCTTCTCTTTAATTAAGAATTAACAGTCTCGATGTCGCACCGCTTTCTTTTTGCCTTATTGTACCAACCGTCCAAGATATGATATAGAGACAACCGCACATCTCTGGGTGCTCAGCTACTCTTGAAAATTCTCATTCATTTCATCAGCTCACGTCCTCTATGTGCTGGTGCAAATGACTTGATCTGAACTTGTGCCTGGACTGTAATGAAATGCAGGCAGCAACAAGCCTATGGATTAAGCAATTTAGCTGTGTGATGCTATTTTTTATCTCTCAGTGAAATATAGGAAAGCTCTTTTTTTACCCCTTTGACATTCCATCAGCTTGTGAAAAGAAAATGCAAATATAACAGAGAATAGGTTTAACACATGAATATCCAGAGACATTTCTATGTTCTGCAGATAGAGTAGGAGGGATACTCTTGAGTGAAGGGATCATGGTCTGAGAACTAATGCAGAAGTAAGGGCTAAACTTAGAAGATCCAGATAAAGGAGTGTAAAAGACCTTAATAAAATGTGTTTTATGGCATGCTTAAAGGGGTTGCCTCACCACACTGTTTACAGAAAATAAAATCAGCTTTCATTTAAGCATCCTGTCTGTTCCTGGTCAGGCTGCGGGTGATTAGTATATCAGCTCTCTCCATTTTCAAAAGTCTGCTAATTACTCTGACATGAGAGCAGAAGATGTTTATTTAAAGTCCAGAGGAAGTTCAGAGCTCAAGTAAACAAAAGTAATTACTCTCTTTTGTTAGATCAGATAACACTTAAAGGGGTTTTGCCACAAAGTAAAATTGACATGGGAAGTTTGTAAATTAAATAGCAAACATTTTCACCATTCATTATTATTAAAAATTCTGGACCGTTTTTGTTTTAGCTGCTCCTTTAGTGATCCATTGTTTACAGCTCGTCTCCACGGGATACGACCAGGGCTGAGAGGTCCGCAGTCCTGGTCGCACATGCTCAGACATCACCTCTCCTCTCAGGCAGCTACTGAGTATTCAGACCCCGGGTGCTGTCATTCTACTCCTGTCCTCTGTCCTCCTTAGTAATTAGTCAAACAGTGCAAATAAATTTAAAAAAAAACCTCAATGAGATCTGTGCATTGATAAAGAGAAATACAATCCACAGGTATGGTTCCTGTAGGGATTTGAACCGAGGACCCTTGTGTCTAGAGGAAAAAGTGTTACCTCTTAGCTACATTGTAACTACTTACAGCTCTTTACATAAACAGGCCTTCATTTGACTAGAAAGAGGAAAGGCCTGGTGATGTCATCCTGCTGGGTCACATGATATGCAATTCAAACAAATCACACACACCCCCTTCTCAGCACACAGAGCTGAAGAGCTGGATACAGGAGGTATGAAATGAGATCGTGGCAAAACCCCTTTAAGCTCTCAAGCTGTGGGCAGTTCTGTGTGCCAACCTGTGCGATGACATCATCCCTGCTATCAGATAAGAAAAACAGCAAGGAAGAGCATGGCAGAGCAGGTCGGCAACCTATGGAAACCTGCGTGCAATCGGAGCTGAAAAATCACTTTTTATCTCCACAACAAAGAAAAATAAACGAAGCAATGTATTTGGAAAACGTCTTCATTTACTATTCCCTACACATTAAAAGTTAATCTTGCAGTGAGACAACCCTTGTAAAACTGTGGATGTTGAGGATTAATCTAATCTGGGGAGTACATTCCAGAGAACTGGTGCAGCATGGGTGAAGTCTTAGAGACAGGAATGGGATGATCAGATTATGGAGGATGTCAGGCTTGGATCATTTTCAGACCCTAGAGCCCTGGTAGAGTGGGAGACAGCAATGAGGAGAGCTTTGTGGGTAAAAGTGAAAAGTTTAAATTTAATTATAACGTGATTGAGGAGCCAGTTTGGTGACTGGCATAGGGTAAAGGCATTAGTAGCTGGACAGAAAAATAAGCCTGAGCACTACATCAACTAGGAAAAGTTCTGCTTTTGAATGACAAATTGTTGTCCTTTTGTTCATATGTGTCTCTTTGGATGTTCTCCACCACATCTGAAAATTAGGTCAATGGGGTAAAAACTAGACATTCGGACCCATAACCCAGACCCTAACTCTGTTCCTGTATATTTTCTTCATTTCCTCTCAACTAGATGAGTCTTATACATTTTCAGCCTTGTAGCAACTTCTAAGTCTGGTAGTTATGCCGTAAGGAAGGTGAAAATGGGGTAATCGAAGAACTGTGCAAGAACTTCACAGAGACTGTGGGATGTCCTCAAAGTAATTCGAAAAGTTAGGGTACGTCCACACGGCAAGGGTTTTCAGTTGGTTTTTCAGACGATTTTTGGATTTGAAAGCCATCTGAAAACCGACTGTGAACCATTCCTGTAGACATCAATAGAAAATCCGCACAGTAGTCTACACTGCATGTTTTTCTACTGGGCGGATTTTCACACTGCCGAGAAGGTGTGATATTCAATGGTTAAAGGGTATGGGCAAATCCACAAACTGCGGATAGAACCGTCCCCCAAAACCATTCAAAAGATGATAAAATACCGGACGGATTCTTAAACACTTTACACTTGCCATGTAGCCGTACCCTTATGGAGTTGAGAAATGTTTAAGTTGTTATGTTTGATGCCAACCATATGCAATCTGTTTTAGGAGAGGTAGTACTGTGGTGCTGATGTACCATTGAGCACTTATGTTATTGTACCATTTACTGTAGGTTACAGCATGTAATGGCTACCATTAGGTGCTCTGGTGGGGCTAGCATTGAGGGCTCTATAGACAGAAGTTGTTGGTGAGTGGGAGTTAATGTTAACAAGTTGTGGGAGAATCCCAATATTTGCATAAAATGGGTGGGCTCCATATGTTGTCTGAGGTTGTGACAATGTCCTGAACCTTTATGGTCTGTGTATGATGAGAAGATAATGGTGCAGTAGCGTGTAGCAGAAGTCTCAAGAAAGTGTAGTGCTGGGCCACAAAGTTGTGGAGCTTGAGTTGTGGCTGGGAGGAAAGAAGGACACTAAAACGATCGGACCTGAAGTAAATTTCTGTGGGCCAATGAACAGTTAACGTGGTTCTTTCAAGAGAGTTGGGGAGGCCCCGTAAGACAGAGGAATGCCTTCTTTTTGAAAACAGAGTATACCATAAAAGACTGGAATGGAGATTGACAGCATTAGTGTGGGGAACATCAGAGAAACGGCTTTGTTGAAGATGAACACAGAAAGTGTTTGCGGTGGAAAATACCTAGGGGTTATCACGCGGGGGCCCCCTGACCTTCTTGAGAAAGGGATCTCCCAACGTCTGTAGTGCGGCCGGTAGTAAGGCTTTCTTAGTCCATAAAGTCATTATGGATAAAAGAAACTTTATACCTATATGCCACTACAAGCGTTGTGCAAGTTTTTCTATGGGACCTGTTATAACTACATGGAATTTGGCCTGTTATGGCCGCTGTGGTTCCGCAGAGCAAGTGTTCCACGGCACAAAACCACGGCCAGAATGCGGCCAAGTTTATGAAACATGGTTTCCTTGAGGAACCGCGTTTAAATATTCTACCGCCGTTTGAAAATGGGTTTGGCATCCGATGTGACTTAGATGCCCACAGGTTGCTTTGGCCCCGTACGCGGTGGGGTTGGCCGCGTACGCAGTTGCGGCCAAACACTGGGCCAAATCGTGGCCAGAAAGGCTTGGAACGCGCGTTTATATCCCCTGGGTCCTACAATCAATTTGGGCTTTGGGGGGCACATCCCTCCGCCGCCCCAATGCATGCCCCAAACCATGCCCCACTTGCGCCGTGACCACGCCCAGCACCCACGCCGCAAACCCGCGAGTTTGCGGCGAGGCCAGGACGAGGTTCGGCCACGGGAACCGCGGCGAAAGCCGCGGCCAAACCTGTCGTGTGAACATGCCCGAAGAGCGTGCGCCCGGTAAGCAGGATAGTTTCTGAACACTTTGTGTTCTTCTTCAACAAAACTTTACTTGCTTCGCTGAACCACGTGGGGCCCCGAAGTGTCGGAACCTGCCCGAGCTGCAGCTCTCTCTCTAGCCAGCGCTTTATCCAGCTGTACGGAATAGTACAGCTCCGCATGGTGAGCAATATCCTACTGTGCAATTTATAAAATACCTACAGTGTTTAACTATGGTTGTGCTCTGTTTTCTTCTTATGTTTTTCCACTCGTATTGATCCTTATCACGACAATAGAGTGAGCCTATAAAGAGAGAGCAGCTGTGACAGACAGATGCTAGCCCGGAAGACTCTTGGTCAGTGGCATAGCTACAGGGGTCACAGTGGTCACAATTTGGGGGGCTATATACCTACCTACTGATGGGACCTTATATACCTTCCTACCATATAGCTAACTAATAGGGGGGGGGGTATATACAGCCCTAACTACTCTATACTTATCTACCTACTTATGGGGCCTATATACGTACCTCTCTACTGAGGGGGCCTATATACCCACTCAGGGGCTACCAAATGGAGGACTATATCTCATCAACTATTGAGTGGATCTGCAAATGGCATATTAACTTTATGCCTCCAAACATTGTTAACCTGTAACCACCAAGTTTAAAGTGTCGCTTCTGAGCTAGTGTTCCTATGTTTTATGTAAGCGTGCATATTTCTTGCTATACATATTTCCTGCAAGGCAGTGACCACTAGACATCTGATAATACCATTACCCTGATTGGACCCACTGGTTTTTGATTATATATACTGATGCACAGTGCTGACCAAAATATTGCTGTGTAAAAGTGGCCTTAGCAAGACGTCTTGGTAAGGCCACTTTTACACAGCAATATTTTGGTCAGCACTGTGCATCAGTATGACTAGCTAAAGGGCATGTGAAAACAAGCAGAAAAAGAATCTGCCAATATATCTATCAATTTACTGTGTTTCCCCGAAAACAAGTCACCCACGAAAGTAAGACATAGCAGAGATTTTGTTGAATTCCCTAATATAAGGCACCCCCCGAAAATAAGACATAGCGGAAATCATTGCTGCAGCTCCCCATACACAGGGCCGTCCCTAAGGGTGGGCAGAGAGAAAGGTGTGGGGGAGGGGGGAAAGGTGTTACCAAGCCCCGCCCACCCCAAGTAACGGCCCTGGGACTTATTGTTGTAGCAGAGTGTTGAAGGATCTGTGCATGGAGGTCATGTGACTGTGATGTCACCACTGGTCCCGAACATCCCAGGACAGGAGACAGAAAGGGCATGTTCACACAGTGTTTTTGGACGAGGTTTTGGACGAGGTTTTCGGAGCGTTTCCTCGCCCAAAACCTCGTCCAAACCACATCAAAACCTCGCCTGAAACACGCTTCTTCAGACAAGGTTTTTGACGAGGCTTTGATCAGGTTTTGAATAGGTATTGGATCAGTTTTTGGATCAGGTTTTCGATGAGGTTTTCACGTATACAAATGAATAGCCAGGACAAAAACCGCGGCGAAAACCGCACCGAAAAAACACGCCAAAACCGCACCAAAAACCGTGCCGAAAACCGCACCTAAACCGTGCCTACACCACGCTTCAGGAATTGACATGACACTTCTTTTTCATTGCTTCCAAAGAAGCGTGAAAAAACCTCGTCGTGTGTGAACTACAATGAGGTTTTACATAGGAATCAATTAAATGAAGTGGAGGCGTTTTGGAAGCATTTTGGACGAAGTTTTGGGCGGGAAACGCTCCGAAAACATCGTCCAAAACCTCGTCCAAAAACGCCGTGTGAACATGCCTAAAGTGTACAAGTAAGTGAGGGATGGAGGGGGGAGAACAGAGCAATGACACTGACACACACACATTTCTAGTTCTACAAGTCCCAGCATGTCACATTTGCCATCCTTTGAGATGTCACTGCAGCTGCCATATAATGTCCTTTACATACATATATCCTATGGTTTGTGACTCTAAACTTTGATATATATATATATTCACACACACACTAGTATAGTATATATTTATTCATGGAAAAATAAGACACCCCCTGAAAATAAGATGTAGCGCATCTTTAGGAGCAAAAATTAATATAAGAGGCTGCCTTATTTTCAGGAAAACAGGGTAAGTGGTGTACCCATTAAGGCACTTCCTGCTAACAGGTTGGATCATAGCTAGCTATAAGCCGACTGTGTTACAGGATGAAGAGGGAAACGTTTGCGCAGCTCTCCCATTCATATCTATGGAAGTTGCGGTTATAGCCGAGTAAAAATTTGCTTGGCTATATTCGGAACTTCCATAGAAATGAATGGGGAGGATGACCACAAACACCACCCTCCTTATTCTGTAGCACTGTCAGCTCATAGCTAGCTACAAGCTGACCTGTTATCACGTAGTAGCTTCGTGTGAACACTTTTCTAATGTACTTTGTAAGATATTTGTTGCTTTGCTTTGCATAAGGGCATGTGTCACCTATAATAAATCGTATAGAAAATTCCACGGCACTTCAATATAGTGCTAATTATTTACACTTTTATTCCTAGAGTAATACAGACAAAACAGATGTGCTAGGGCAAGATATATAGAGGTTCAGATTACTGTACAAGACTCATTAGGCTACAACAAATGTCAAAAGATGTCAATAATCGACGTTTCGGCTTGTAAAGCCTTTTTCAAGTGACATCAAGGAGATGTATGAAGCGAGGAGTCCATTAGCACGATAAGTAAAGTAGACCACAGGAAAATAGATATCTGTAGATACAGATAGTTGTATGCAAGAGGCATCAATTGCACCAAAATACGCAGGTCCAAAGCAAGAGGGTGCCGGTACTCGGGACTGGTATAGGTATTTCCTAAAGGAAAAGGTATGAGTCACAGGAAGATCTGTAAATAGCCGAGGTTAAGTGGAAGGAAGTTCGACAATTTTGAAACTTTATGCTTAAAGGGGTTTTATCATTACATTAAATGGTCTTCAGAATAAGGGGACAGTGAAAACAAGCAACTTTGCAATTGGAATGTCATTAGCAAAGCTGTCTTGTTTTCACTGTCTCCCTTATCTTCGTTTTCTATAAACACTGTTCCCCAGTGCCGGTCGGTACTGGGGAACAGAATAAGGGGACTCTCACTCAGAATAAGGGGCTGGCAACATTTCACTCTGCACAGTCATCAGCTCAACAGTAACACTGCAGCTGCTTTTACAATCAGAAAACTGCAGAATTGTGTTCTGTGCTGCTCTGGATGAGTTCATAGAAGACTAGATTCAACTGTAACAAACCTCCAGCTGTGAGAGGAGAAAAGATCAGTGCTCTGAGTTCATAGAAGACTGTCTAGACTGAATGCAGGGCGTGGTATGTAACTAAACAGCTCTTACAAAAGAAGACTGCATAGGGAGAGGAACAACACAGTGACATGTGGACTCAGACTATCCTCTCCCACTGATCTCAAACAAACACACTGACTCGGGAGCGAGCATGAACAGTGATGGGGGGCATGATGTCATCTCCCTTCAGTTAAGAAACACCCAGCTGGGAGGGGAAGAAACGCCCTGGATTTGAGGAGCTGAGAAACTGAAAGTACAATGAAACAGACGAACTGATGAAGCGATAAATCCCCTTTAAACATATTTTTATTCTAATATTTTTATGTTTTCAGATCATATTTTGTATCCATTTTCCTTTACATAAATATGGATGCATTTATCTTGCTCTTAGATGTTTCCCGCTATTCCAGAGATTTACTTTACTGCAGCCACATTGATGTAAGAAACCTTGATTTGGATACAACTCCTTCACTTCTATGGGAAGAGTTATGGGCATGCTTTTCACAATGGGCATAGTTGATGAGTAGGGAAGAAAAGGAGGCAAACTCTTTATAATTTAATTTTAGTGGTGTGTTACCTGCCTTCAGATTTAAGGTGTAGAGGAGTAGAAAAAGCGTGCCTGGCTGCGACATGGCTGTGATCCACATGGGATGCTATTCCTCTCTTGATTTTTGAGCTGCATCCCTGTGAATGAAGAAGCGATTGTAAATGGACTGGTGAGTGCCGCAATTTTTTTGCATCTCCTTGTTTGTAATTACCTTGCATTGTAATCCCGTCTGTGATAATAATGAGACAGCAGTTGAAAAGTAATCTCTAGAGAACTGGATGTCAGGCTATTGTGATGGCTCAGTAGGACATCACTGCCAATTTTCTGTGGTTTGGAAACTGTATGGTAAGTTATGTGCTCACATATCTATGGTGTGCAAACTGTTTGCACCAGTGAAGCGAAGAGGTCAGCTCAGGTTGGCCTCATGCTTCCCCTTAACGAGACATGTTAATCCGCTTTGGGTTTCCTTCTCATCATGCAATGAAAGGGTTGTGCCACCATTGACATTTATTCTCTCACTTTCTGTCCCCCCTCCTCCCTTGTAGACTGCAAGCTCTGGTGGGCAGTGTCCTCTCTCCTTCTGTATCAGCTTGTTGTTTAGTGCTGATATTGGATTTGTCTTATATTGTGTACCTGAACCCCTTGCCTTGTACAGTGCACTGGAATTAATAGTGCTCTAAAAATAAATTACAATATTAAAAGTAATAATCATCTATCCATAGAATAGATGATAAGTGTCTGATCACTTGGGGTCCCACCTCTGGGATCCCCAACGATTGCTGAAACGGGGGCACTGAGTCCTTTGTCCTTATCCGCTGCTCTTATGTAAAGAGGAAGGTTTTGAATGGAGCAGTGGTCGAACATGAGCACTGCCGTTCCATTCAAAGCCTATAAAATCAATGGAGAAAGCCAAACATTTTACTTGTCAAGCTCTGCTGGTCCCATAGATTGTGAATGGTGCAGTACTGCGCATGTTCGACAAATGCACCATTCTAAACCTTCCTTGCTACACAAGCGCAGCGGAGAAGGACAGGGCACTCAGGGCCCTCGTTTTGACGATCGTCCCAGCAGTAAAACCCCCAGAGATCAGACATTTATCACCAATTCTATGGACAGGTGTTAAGCATTCCTCCCGACTTTTAGCGATTGCAAAGAGGGACACATCAGGCCACGCCTCTAAACACACCCAAACACATGACATCACACCCAGACACGCCTCTAACCACGCCCAAACACACACTTGCCAACTTTTTAGACAGCCAAAAAAGACACATTTTCATGATAACATTGTATCCAATAATGAAATATTAAGTAAATTGTTATGTAATATACAGTGAGAAAGCAGTCAGATACTTTTTACAGCAAATTTATTTCCGAAATGAAAAAGAGTGACATTTACAGAGCTAAGAGGGACAGAGGGAACTGGGTTATAAATAAGGACTGTCCCTCCAAAATAGGGACACTTAGGAGGTATGGTGTTAAAGGGGTTTTGCCACGATCTCATTTCATACCTCCTGTATCCAGCTCTTCAGCTCTGTGTGCTCAGAAGGGGGCGTGTGTGATTTGTTTGAATTGCATATCATGTGACCCAGCAGGATGACATTACCAGGCCTTTCCTCTGTATAGTCAAAGAAAGGTCTGTTTATGTAAAGCATTGTGAGTAGCTGAGAGGTAAAGCTTTTGCCTCAAGGCACAAGGGTCCTCGGTTCAGATCCTTGCAGGAACCAAACCTGTTTTTTTTTTTTTCTCTTTATCAATGCACAGACCACAGTGAGGTTTCTTTTTTATTTATTTGCACTGTTTGACTAGCTACTAAGAAGCACAGAGGACGGGAGTAGAGTAACAGCACCTGGGGTTTGAACATTCAGTAGCTGCCTGAGAGGAGAGGTGATGTCTGAGCATGTGTGACCAGGACTGAGAAGCTCTCAGCCCTGGTCGTATCCCCTGAAGATGAGCTGTAAACAATGGATCACTAAAGGAGCAGCTAAAACGAAAACGATGCAGAATTTTTAATAATAATGAATAGTGAAAATGTTTGTTATTTCATTTTCAAGCTTCCCATGTCAATTTTACTTTGCGGCAAAACCCCTTTAAGTGTTAATGGTGGCACTACCCCTTTAATACGGTACAATACCATGCAGTGAATCAAAATGGATTCAGCACCAAAATCTGCACCTAACATACATTATGCAGTTGTAAAAAAGTTCCAGATCCAGTCCGAAGGAAATTTTTTGATTAGGAATGAAATATTCCTTTAGATTGCTTTTTGCCTATGGGTTTCAAAGGTTTCATTGGTGGGGGAAACAAAGCTTGAAAATTCCATCTATACCTCTCTTTATCCCCATCTTTTCCAACCTTTGGCTAAACTTGATGGACATATGTTTTTTTCAGCCATACTATGTAAGTATGTACAGTCATGGCCAAAAGTTTTCAGAATGATACAAATGTTAATTTTTACAAAGTCTACTGCATCAGGTTTTATAATGGCAATTTGCATATACTCCAGAATGTTATAAAGAGTGATCAGCTTAACAGCAATTAATTGCAAAGTCAATAGTTGCCTAAAAATGAACTTTTTTCCCCAAAACACATTTCAACTTCATTGCAGGCCTGCCTTAAAAGGACCAGCTAACATGTTTCAGTGATTGCTCCATTAACAAGGTGTGGGTGTTGATGAGGACGGGGCTGGGATCAATCTGCCCATGATTAAGTAAGAATCACACCACTGGACACTTTAAAAAGGAGGCTGGTGCTTGGGATCATTGTTTCTCTTCTGTTAACCATGGTTTTTCTCTAAAGAAACACGTGCAGTCATCATTTCACTGCACAAAACTGGCCTAACAGGGAAGAGTATCGCAGCTAGAAAGATTGCACCTCAGTCAACAATCTATCGCATCATCAAGGGAAATTTAAGGAGAGAGGTTCCATGTTGCCAAAAAGGCTCCAGGGCGCCCAAGAAAGACCAGCAAGCCCAGGACCGTCTCTTAAAAGTGTTTTACCTTCGGAATCGGCTTCCAGCAGTGCGAGCTTGCTCAGGAATGGCAGCAGGCAGGTGGGAGTGCATCTGCACGCACTGTGAGGCGGAGACTAATGGAGCAAGGCCTGGTGTCAAGAAGGGCAGCAAAGAAGCCACTTCTCTCCAAAAAAAACATCAGGGACAGACTGAATATTCTGCCAAGGTACAGGGGGTGTATCTGAGGACTGGGTAAAGTCCCTTTCTCTGATGAATCCCCTTTCCGAATGTTTGGAACATCTGGAAAAAAGCTTTTCGGAGAAGACAAGGTGAGCGATACTACCAGTCCTTGTCTCATGCCAACTGTAAAGCATCCAGAAACCATTCATGTGTGGGGTTGCTTCTCAGCCAAGGGAATCGGCTCTCTAATAGTCTTCCTAAAAACACATCCATGAATAAAGAATGGTACCAGAATGTCCCCCAAGAGCAAACTTCTCCCAACCGTCCAAGAGCAGTTTGGTGATCAAACAATGCCTTTTTCCAGCATGATGGGAGCACCTTGCCATAAAGCAAAGGTGATAACTAAATGGCTCAGGGAACAAAACAAGAGATTTTGGGTCCATGGCCTGGAAACTCCCCAGTCTTAATCCCATTGAGAACTTGTGGTCAATCATCAAGAGACGGGTGGACAAACAAAAACCAACAAATTGTGACAAAATGCAAGTATTGATTGTGCAAGAATGGACTGCTATCAGTCAGGATTTGGTCCAGAAGTTGATTGAGAGCATTTCCAGGGGAGAATTGCAGAGGTCCTGAAGAAGAAGGGTCAACACTGCAAATATTGACTTGCTGCATTAACTCATTTCTGTCAATAAAAGCTTTTGTTAATCAAATATGATTGCACTTGTATTTCTGTATGTGATAAAAACATCTAACAAACCACATAAAAACCAGAGGGCAACAGATCATGTGAAAATATAATATTTGTGTCATTCTCAATACTTTTGGCCATGACTGTATACAACCATGTAACACTGAATGCAGGGGAATGAGGTTTATCAAGCCACTGACATGCAGCAAAACATAGGTATAAAGTCGTATGCTATGGAAATTTACATCTGCAGCATGCTCCATATTTATCGTAATAAGTGGCAAAATCTGAACACAAGTCTGTATATACAGTATATGGTTTTGAATGCACATTTTTTTGCATTCTACTAAGAATCCAAATAATAAAATGTTAAATGGAACCAAATGCCAAATGCACTTCTACGAGGGTCAAGAAGGGGTCGGCAATCATCCCTCCTGCAACAAAACTGGAGTAGAATGAGACACCAAAAAGGGCTCTATTTTAATATTTGCTGATCCACTGCATATTTTGGAGTAAAATGCAATTATATCAATACACTTCTTAGAGTTGCATTATGTTTTCCAACTATTCTTCCCCGACAACTTTAAATTAGTAGTGATTTCATGTAATTAGAGATAGAGACCCAGACAAGGAAACTCAAAACCCATACAAACCAAAACGTGTGGCTTGGTTCAATCAATTCTAAATCTATTGAAGAATGCAGCTAAGCTCCTTGAATCCTATTTAAAGAAAAGATTATACAATATTCCAATAATATAGTGTATACTCATATTTACTCTGCGGGAACAAAAAGGGACTAAATCTGTCAAACAAATCAATTTTTGCTTTTTAAGATATGCAACTTCTATCACATTAATTTAAACCTGTGCACCTGTCAGAAGCTGGAAGAAAGCTTCTATGGGATCATTTGGCAAATTCGTCCATTTGCTAGATAAATACTTGAGAATAATCACAGCACAATTACGCCTTTCTTTCAGTTAAAGAGGCTAAAATGCTTTTTCTTATACACCAAAGTAAAGATGCTGCAAAAGAGAAACAATTCATTGTCATTTTCTCTTTGTACATTAAGATGACAGTTTCAGTACTTCTGGTTCAGCAAATGTTCAGACAACTAGAATAAGAAATAAAACCTTTGCTAGTATTTTGTTTGCTTGATATTCTGTAAGGCTATTACATTAATGCACAAGGGCAAATGACAGCTCTTTACCAGCACCAACTTGTCAGAAGCCATAATACGGCACCCGTGAAGGTCTATCCGTATTCCTTCAGTTTGGTATAGAGCTACAGCAGGGGTTTTCAGACACACTCTGCCATTTGCATCAGGCTTAAAGGGGTTGTCTCGCTACAAGGATTGCTTTTTATGTTAAAGATTTTGCAAAAACAAGTCACTTTGCAATATGTGTCCGTTAACAGTGTCCTACCTATTCTTAGATATCCCCTCTTGTATGGGCTATAGCTATAGCTAACAATCTCTCCTGATAGGCTGCCAGGACTGGTTGCTATAGCTACAGACCTGGCTTCTACTGCAGCCTAGTGGAAGCCAGTAAACACGCCCCTGAATTCAAAATGAAACCAAGAAAACCGAACTGAGTTGAGATGAATCAATGTAGTGAGTCAACACCTTTAAAGGGGTTGTCTGCTTTAAATAAATAATATATTGCTCCTTGGGCCACATTTAAACAAACAAACCTTATACTCACCAGCCTCTGGTTCCAGTGCTGTGTCTCTCCGGTCTTCTGTTGTCATTCTCGTACTTCTGAATGTGGAAGTCACTGTCTGCAGGGGTCATATGCCGATACTTACATCACTATTCTGAGCTGTTCACTTCCAAACGGTGATGTAAATCAGAGGCATGTGACCGCTGCCGCCAATTCACCGGTGCAACGGTGAGGCCTCTTTCAGAAGTACAGGAACGACAACAAAAGGCTACAGGGACACAGGGCTGGAATCAGGTAATGGAAGAAGGTTAATATAAGGTTTTTCTTAAAGGGGTTGTCTCACTACAAGGATTGCTTTTTATGTTAAAGATCTTGCAAAAACAAGTCACTTTGCAATATATGTCCATTAACAGTGTCCTACCGATTCCTAGATATCCCTTCTTGTATGGGCTGCATCAGCTCCTCAGGTCGCTATAGCTACAGACCTGTTTATTCTCTCATGATAGCCTGCCAGCACTGATTGCTATAGCTACAGACCTGGCTTCTACTGCAGTCTAGTAGAAGCCAAGAAACATGCCCCTGAATTCATAATTAGACCAAGAAAACAGGACTGAAAGATGAATTGATGCAGTGAGACAACCCCTTTAATGGCGCCCCAGAAGCATTATATTTATATATATATATATATATATATAATATTTATATATATATATATATAGTATATATATTATATATATATATATATATATATATATTATATATTTATATTTTTTTATTTTTTATTTTTTTTACAAAGTGGACTTCCCCTTTAGGGGTTCACCAGTTCTTAAAACCTATTTTCATATGTTCTATTGCATGTCAATTCTTTTCAAGACGGAGTGGAGCTGCGCTTTTGAAACACGCAGTGGCGATCCCTCATGTAAACGCCGCTCCGTGTTCAGCATAGACAGCAGTGAGAATCTCACTGCTAATTGTTTAGATCCATCTTGGGGACCGACAGAGCGGACCCAAAGACGGATCCTAAAAGCACTTGTAACATGGAGTGAAAACTCCGTGTGAACAATCCCTTACTCTAAAGGGCCTGTCCTGAATTGCACACACAAACCCCTGATATAAATGGGCACTGTGTAATGCTATATTTCATTAATTGGGATCTTCATCAGTTACTTAGAATAGTGAGCTGTTACAAACAGGACATCTCATCTAACTATTGATGAATGGACACTGTGTAATGCTTCATTTCCCCTGTGGTGGTGCTGCAGATAAATATACTACTTATTACCAGGTTTCCCCACAGATTACAGCTGATCATTAGGTGTCTGTGCTTTGGGCCACATGTATGAAAACTGTCTAGGTCTAAGATTTTCTTTGTTGCCCATAGTAACCAATCAGAGCGCCCCTCTCATTTCATATAGTGCTCTGAAAAAGGGACCCTCTGATTGGTTGCTATGGGCAACAAAGAAAGTCTTAGACCAAGACAGTTTTCATACATGTCCCCCTATGTGATCAACTTATTGTTTATGGGGTCCTTTAAACATATAGAAATTGTCTAAAGTCCAAAGTGGAAAAAGGCAGTGATCTGATGCTGGATAAAATTTTCTAAACTTCATTTTCAAAAAGACAATGGGAATATACAGCATTTACTCTAACACGTACAGTACAGTGCACTGTTAGGCTATGTTCATACGGCTTATTTCGGGGCGTATTTGCGGATGTAATTTGTTCCCGTTTTTTGGTTAGGGAAAACCAACAATGCACTACAGTCATGGCCAAAAGTTTTGAGAATGATACAAATGTTAATTTTTACAAAGTCTACTGCATCAGGTTTTATAATGGCAATTTGCATATACTCCAGAATGTTATAAAGAGTGATCAGCTTAACAGCAATTAATTGCAAAGTCAATAGTTGCCAACTTCATTGCAGGCCTGCCTTAAAAGGACCAGCTAACATCGTTTCAGTGATTGCTGCATTAACACAGGTGTGGGTGTTGATGAGGACAGGGCTGGAGATCAATCTGTCATGATTAAGTAAAAATCACACCACTGGACACTTTAAAAGGAGGCTGGTGCTTGGCATCTTTGTTTCTCTTCTGTTAACCATGGTTATCTCTAAAGAAACACGTGCAGTCATCATTGCACTGCACAAAACTGGCCTAACAGGGAAGAGTATCACAGCTAGAAAGATTGCACCTCAGTCAACAATCCATCGCATCATCAAGGAATTCAAGGAGAGAGGTTCCATTGTTGCCAAAAAGGCTCCAGGGCGCCCAAGAAAGACCAGCAAGCGCCAGGACCGTCTCTTAAAAGTGTTTCAGCTTCGGAATCGGGCTACCAGCAGTGCAGAGCTTGCTCAGGAATGGCAGCAGGCAGGTGTGAGTGCAGCCATGGAGCAAGGCCTGGTGTCAAGGAGGGCAGCAAAGAAGCCACTTCTCTCCAGAAAAAACATCAGGGACAGACTGATATTCTGCCAAAGGTACAGGGAATGGACTGCTGAGGACTGGGGTAAAGTCATTTTCTCTGATGAATCCCCTTTCCGAATGTTTGGAACATCTGGAAAACAGCTTGTTCGGAGAAGACAAGGTGAGCGATACCACCAGTCTTGTCTCATGCCAACTGTAAAGTATCCAGAAACCATTCATGTGTGGGGTTTCGTCTCAGCCAAGGGAATCGGCACTCTAACAGTCTTGCCTAAAAACACATCCATGAATAAAGAATGGTACCAGAATGTCCTCCAAGAGCAACTTCTCCCAACCGTCCAAGAGCAGTTTGGTGATCAACAATGCCTTTTCCAGCATGATGGAGCACCTTGCCATAAAGCAAAGGTGATAATTAAATGGCTCAGGGAACAAAACATAGAGATTTTGGGTCCATGGCCTGGAAACTCCCCAGATCTTAATCCCATTGAGAACTTGTGGTCAATCATCAAGAGACGGGTGGACAAACAAAAACCAACAAATTGTGACAAAATGCAAGCATTGCTTGTGCAAGAATGGACTGCTATCAGTCAGGATTTGGTCCAGAAGTTGATTGAGAGCATGCCAGGGAGAATTGCAGAGGTCCTGAAGAAGAAGGGTCAACACTGCAAAGATCCACTTGCTGCATTAACTCATTCTGTCAATAAAAGCTTTTGTTAATCCGAATATGATTGCACTTGTTTTTCTGTATGTGAAAAAAACATCTGACAAACACACATAAAAACCAGAGGGCAACAGATCATGTGAAAATATAATATTTGTGTCATTCTCAAAACTTTCGGCCATGACTGTAGACACCATGCTGTTTCACAGAGCCACATCCAGCTTCAGGCTGTGGGTGGTTCTACAGCAGATTGGCATATCAGCTCTGCTATTCCTAGCTGAGCCTGTTAGAGAGACATTGGTGATGTAAGGGTTTAAACAGTAAGAAAGATGGCTACAGAGCTCTAAATGGTTAACGTTTGTCAGTAAGAAGGATAAAAAAGCTCCTGAATTGTCTCTAGCTGTAATCAGGTCATTAACGCCTACGCTGTAAAATTCAGTGTAATAATGCCATTGGGGTCTTTACACCTCCTGGAAATGCAGACTTATCAAGCGTACAACAGGGAGTACAGTAAGTGCATGTACGTTATTAAACCAGCCAGGAGATTGCACACAATGTTAATTAATGATAATGAGTAACACTGCTTAACTATTTACCAAGCCACGACCTCTGCTTCTTTTATAAGGGGTACTTGTAATTATTGCATTGATTCCCTTTGCTGAGGTCTTCATCAAACAGATTTTATAATCGCCAAACAGAACTTAACTCTCAAGAGATAGAGGGTGCAGCAACTTTAGAGCACCCCGGACCTGATCAAGTGTAAATGCACTATTTATCAAAATTCACATACAAAAATAAATGCCCCAGATTTATCCCGCAAAAAAAAATCAGCTGAAGTGGTTTTCTTAATTGATCTTCTTTCGATGTTGCCCAATTAACTGGAAATCAGAACTAGGACTGTGAGTCACTGCAGCAGCATTTAGAAGACATGGCTAACCCTCTACTATCTTCAAAGCATAGTTATCTTCAAAGGATTTTATTTCCCTCTTTTACTTATAGCACTCTGCAAAGAAAATGCTGAAATAATTTGATTTTACGTTTCTAAACCTATACGCTAGGCTCAGCCTGCTGTGCAACGTGCTGCCAGCCCATGCACTACAGTTAATTTGTTGTCTCACTCCCACACTACAGTGCACCTGATCTATTTGTGTGCAGGATGTGTCATGCTAATCGCTCTCAAAAATAGCCTAGCTACTTGACGGTTCAACACTTCTACCCCAATACAAGATCTATAAAATGGCCCCCACTTATGTTATGCCAGTAATAATACTGGTGTCTTTTTCTATAGCAGAGTGGCCTTTGGGACCCCTCAGTCTCTAGGGCCTGCTAGTGACTGCTAATACTGCATCCCTATAGCTATGCCTCTGTCTAGCAGCAACCCAACTAAATGTGTCATCAAAAATGACTTATTGTTTAACTCACATTTTTATGTTAATTACATTTTTAAAGAACTTTTGGTTATATATTTGTTTTAATTTTCCATATCACTCTCAATATTTTTTAACAATTCTTAAGTCCTGCAGTTTTCACTTTGGCCACTAAGCCTAATAATAGTCTGACACTTCCTGTTCTGTACAGAAAGATTCTCAGTTGTCTGCTCATTATCAGCACAAAGAGGGTCAAACTGAAAGGAAACACCAGTGTGAATAGATAACACAGGATCCACCAGTCACAAGAGGAGATAGTCACAGTTCGCCCTCTTCTTCTCCCTCCACACTGATATCTTCCCAGGTCAAAGAGCACAACTAGAAAACTCTCCTATAGAAGTGAATGGAACTGAGCCAGTCTTAAGTCTCCTATGTGAATGAAGCTACTGTAAAGCATCTCTCTGACTGCTGTTTAAGGGGTTGTCTCACTACATTGATTCATCTTACCTCAGTCCTGTTTTCGTGGTTTCACTTTGAATTTAGGGGAGTGTTTACTGGCTTCCACTAGGCTGCAGTAGAAGCCAGGTCTGTAGCTATAGCAACCAGTGCTGGCAGCCTATCAGGATAGATCAAACAGGTCTGTAGCTATAGAGACCTGAGGAGCTGATGCAGCCCATACAAGAGGGGATATCTAGGAATAGGTAGGACACTGTTAATGGACGTATATTGCAAAGTGACTTGTTTTTGCAAGATCTTTAACATAAAAATCTATCCTTGTAGCGAGACAACCCCTTTAAAGCAGTGCAAACAAGAACTAGTGGCCAAAGTGAAAACAGCAAGACTTAAGAATTATTAAAAAATATTGATAGATAGGAAAAATTAAAAAAAAAAAACCCCAAAAATTCCTAAAAAATGTGTTTAACATAAAAATGGGACTAATTTTTTGATGACACATTCCCTTTAACTGCTGTTTTTGGGCATGCTGCTGTGGCTATAAGCAATTTTATTGAAAAACAACTCATGCTCACCTTAGTACTGACTTCCATTCCAGCAATGCTACTGCCAGTCCTCTCCTTGGTTCTTCTGTTGACCTGGCTCGTGCATTGCAGCCACCTACTGGCTATAACACTCATGTGACATCACATGATGTCACCGTTTGGATCCTTCAATTCTGAATGGCAATATTATGTAACTGCTACAGCCAATCAGCCGCTGCAATGCATGATCCAACCATCAGGAGCTGGAAGTCAACAGAAAACCACGGGAGAAGACTGGCAGCGCCACCACTAGGACAAAAGTGAGCATGAGTTTTTTTTTGTTTTACGGCCACAGCACCATATTTATGCTTAACACCAGTGGGATGAACAACTCTTTTTATTTTTATGGGCATTGGTGATGCCTGATTCACCCAATCAAGTCCCATTGTAAGCAAACCCCAGTACTAGACACTCAGCAAATGAAATGCAAGTGAATAAAGAACATTTTACTTTCCCCACTAGACTCTCTTTACAGGAAGAGGCTTATTGGAAATAGATTACGCCAATTTTCCATGAAAATAGAGCAGTGTGTTCAGGAGTGATTGACTTATTGGAGACTTCTAGTGCATCAAGTAACTTTTCACAAACTTTCACAGATCAGACACGTAGGATGCTAGAAATGTTCCTTGTACAAGAGTAAATATTACAATTTCTTTGCTACGAAATTCCAGGAACCCTGTTATGATAGAAAATTATTAAGGGGTTCCCTTTTTTTAACATTCCTGCCTTGCACAGGCTTGATTGTAGAAGCATTCCATAACCGTACATGAAATTGCTGTAGAAAATTTCCGCAGCAATTCTACAAGAATCCGCAAAAAAATCCATAGCAGCAAATTCACACCAAACCTTGCTGATTTTGGTTCTGCTTTTCTGGAATTAAAGGGGTTGTCTCACTCCATGGATTCATCTTACCTCAGTCCTGTTTTCTTGGTTTCACTTTTGAATTTAGGGGTGGTTTACTGGCTACTACTGGCCTGCAGTGACAAGCTGCTAAGGGGACCAGGTCTGTAGCTATAGCGAACAGCGCTGGCAGCCTATCAGGAGAGATCGAGCAGGTCTGTAGCTATAGCAACCAGTGCTGGCAGCCTATCAGTAGAAATCGAGCACGGAGCGGGTGCCTTGTCCCGACCAGTGTCCCTGTGTCTACGGCCTTCCTGATAGTAGTTAGCATTTTACAAAAGGACTAGTTAATAGGCTATATATCCTTGTCATGTTAGGCTGGAATGTATGCCTTAGCCTTGTGTTGCTGGAAAATGACTTAGCATTTATTAGCGCTGTTCGGGGCATGGTGTCAGCCCACTGCCAGCATGGGGTGTGTTCCCACGATAATAGGGCAGATACGGGTGCATTCTCGTGCTGATGTCCACTCTCCCTGAGCGGTGGCATCCCTGGACCGTCCCTTTGGGTTGAGGGGTCACTAATGTCACCACTAAATAACCTAAGGGGCTGGCACCTTGCCTTGACTGGTGATTTCACGCCTGCGGCCCTCCTGATACTTATTAGCATTCCTTTACAACAGCACTAGGTCGTTGGCGGAGTCATACCTCCTGGTGATACCGGGCTAGATTGTATTCTATTACTCTGTGTTACTGAAGAACGATATATTGTTTATTATTGTCTCTGTGTTTATCGGAAAAATTTTGAATAAACATACAGTTATAAAAAAAAAAAAAGAAATCGAACAGGTCTGTAGCTATAGCGACCTGAGGAGTTGATGCTCATATAAGAGGGGATATCTAGGAATAGGTAGGACACTGTTAGTGGACACATATTGCAAAGTGACTTGTTTTTGCAAGATCTTTAATATAAAAAGCAATCCTTGTACTGAGACAACCCCTTTAAAAAATATATATATTGTTGGAGGCCAGGTTTACAGAGTCTAGTGAGAAGCACTTCCATGGCAGCACCAGGTGAAGAAGGAATAGTCAATAATTTTATTTAAAATTGTAAGCAAAATTTTGTCTTTAGATTTGTGAATCCAGTAATAACCTGCAGCAAAATCCGCAACAACTTGTGAATTTTGATTTAACAATTCAACAGTGAAAATCGGCATCATAAGCTTCAAATTAAAAATTAAGATTGTATATAAATTTACATGCAGATGTTTTTCTAAAATAAGTGGTTATTTTCTGTCTGCCTGAAAATCCACAAAGCTACGTGGGAATATACCCCAATCCTTGCCAAGTGCAGTAACTGAGTTGAGATCCAGCCTTCTTTTCCAAATATCTTTGAATAGACTTAAAGGGGATGTATCGCTTCCTTACTTTGGCTCATTCACACTGCTCTGAGCTTCCCAGCTCTGTGAATGCAGGGGTGTTTCTTCCCCTCCCAGCTGGATGACATCATCCCCCCTTCACTGCTGGCCTGAGACTCCCCCCCTCCCCTCTGAGTCCACATATCACTGTGTCTCTCCCTATTAGTCTTATTTTATAAGAGCTGTATACATACCACAGGCTGCATTCAATCTAATCTGAGCACTGATCTCTCACAGCTGGAGATGTATTACAGCTTTCTAAGAACGGCACAGATCTGCGTGTATGCAGGAGAGTTAGGCACAGGGTCAAAACTGTCATGTTTTCTCATTGTACAATCTGCTGCAGTCTGTTTCTGCTAGGTGTGGAGACAGAAAAATGCTATGGCCCCTAACTCTGAGTCATTCTGTACAGCCGTGAATAGACCCAGGGGCTGTACAGTGTAAATGAGCTCTCAGCTAGTGAATTGCAAGGAGGAGGGATTCGACCCACACTGGATATCAGTGTAAATAAAAACACAAGATAAGGGACACTGTGAGAACAAGACAGCTTTGCTAATGACATCCAATTGCAAAGTTGCTTGTTTTCACTGTCCCCTTATTCTGAAGACCATTTAATGAAACGATAACACCCCTTTAAAGTTTGCCTTCAGTTCTCATGACAGATCTAGGTTCTGCTGTATTCTCCTCAAGGGAACCTCTGAACAGAAATCAGGGATCCCAATGGTTTCTGCTAATCCTAGTTTGATAATATTGTTCAAGATAATGTGAGAGGAGATTGCGAGTACAAACAAGATACCTTTGTCAGGGTTGTCAGTGGAGGTCACTATACATTGGCACTGCATAACGGTATTTACTTGGGCATTGTGTGGCTGTTACTTTGGCTTATACAATAAAACATGTTTGCAATATAAAGCTGTGGCACATGTAGAATGGGAGTGTTACTGGGAGGCTAAAATCTACAGTATATGGCACTGGTAACTAGAGGCAGTGTGTGGCAGACAGTACTTCATATAAAAAGGGCTGCCAACAGTAGGTACCAAATAGAATAGCATCTAACCAGGGGCGCAACTGGAATTCAAAGGGCCCAATAGCAAAATGAAATGGCAATGAAGACAATAAACAGCAGCAGAAGTAGCAATAATTAAAGGTAGAAATAATACAATCATACCCCAGGTTACTCACATAATAGTGCTAGCGAGGCCCCCACTATTTGTCACTTTCAAGAAGGAACATTGTTCTTGTACCCCTCAACCTCTGGGCCCAATAGCAGCCCCTATGGCTGCTATGGCTTTAGTTATGCCTATGCATCCAAACTTAAACTTGCCCTAACTCTCATCGCTGGGTAAGCTTTAATGAGTCGCTTAACCATTTACTTTTGTAACAATACAAGAGAACCAGGTAAAAAATAACATGTTTTTATCACATGGGCAATATTTTAATTTTTTTTTTTTGTAAACGCATCAAATTATGCATCGTGTTATGTTGTAAATGTTTTGAAGTTAGCATAATTCATCATTGGTGTAATTCGGTCAAAGCACATACATAAAGGAAAGTTACACCTCTACATATACAAAGATATTATTTATTATTTCAACTTGATTTATATGACAAAGGGTTTTTTAGCCCTCACCTTCTTCTGAACGTTTGTCTCACCAAGCAGGCAAACTTTAATGATACATGAGAAAGAAACATGAGCACAACCTCATACCTGGTGCACTGGAAGTTGATGTGACTCAGGATTTATGGGCTTCCATCTTCTCCCCTTCCTGCTGTCTCTCCGAACCTCCAGGGTCTTTGAGCCCAGATCATCCTCCACTAAAGTCATAGAGACATATTATTCACAACCTGCTCCTCTATGGGTCAAAGTCACTTTCCTGTTGGCAGCTATCGCCCACATCTTCCAAATGATATTCCTCAGTGTCCTTCTAGTTCACACATTTGGCTCTCAGATATTTTTGTCATGATTCCACCACTGAAACACCTTCTTTTATCCGAATGAATTGGATGAGGTATATAATATGGACCTATGGTGGCGCCCAAGTATGCAAACCGAAACATAAGTATAGTTATTAGCTGAAGCTGACAAAATAGGAACCGGGAAACGTCCCAAATAAATTATGTCAGTTTAAATTTCAGCAAGTAGCAGTCATTAAAAGAGTGGGGAATAAAATAATTTAGTCAGCCACCAATAGTGCAAGTTCTCCCACTTAAAAAGATGAGAGAGGACAGAGGAGCCTCTTAACCCCTTAACGACCCTGGACGTATGAGTATGTCCCAGGGTCGCTAAGGGGCTTTGCGGCGGGATCGCTCTGTGACCCCGCCACATAGCCGCTGGGTGTTAGCGGCTGATGGCAGCTAACACCCGGCTCTGCCTGCCCGCGCTTTTTAACCCCTAAGACGCCACGGCAAAGATGGCCGCAGCGTCTAAATGTATGAAAAGCGGTGCCGCGCACCGTTCTTCGCGACGATCGGAGTACCCGCAGCATAAATGCGGGGATCCGATGCCTGGACATGGCATCGGGAAGCTTTGTGAAGGCATCCATTGCTGCCATGTTCCCGTTTGCCCCACTTCCGGCCCCAGGCAGGAAGTGGGGAAACCACCAACTTGGTACAGCCTAATGCATTGTCTATGCAATGCATTAGACTGTATTAATGATCGCGCCCCCTAGTGGTGAAGCACCCTAGGGGGACTCAATGTTAAAGTAAAAAAAAAAAAATTTAAGTTTTAAAGTACAAAAAAGTCTTAAAAGTTCAAATAACCCCCCTTTCTCCATTTTACAAATAAAAACAATAAAAAATAAAAAGAAAGTTACACATATTTGGTTATCGCTCATCGAAAAAGTCCGATCTATAAAAATATAACATCATTTATCCCGTGTGTTGGACACCGTAGAAGAAAAAAATTCCAAGCACCAAAATTGCGTTTTTTGGTCATTTCATGTCGCATAAAAATTGGAATAAAAGTGATCAAAAAAGTCGCATCCATTCCAAACTGCTAGCAATAAAAAGTACGCTTCAGTCCACAAAAAATGCCCCCTCACTGACGTCCGTAGGTGTTAGTACAAAAAAAGTTATCAGTCACACAAAATGGCGCCGTGGCGAAAATTTCAAAAGTAGAAAATTTTGGCCGTTTTTTTACGCCAACAAAGCATAACGGAAACCTACATGCTTGGTATTGGCGGATGCGTATCAACCTGTAGAATACAGATAACACATTATATTTACTGAAGATTGAACTCTGTAAAAGCAAAAAACCCGCAAACATGGCAAAAGTACCTTTTTTCACAATTTGTCCCACTTGGAATTTTTTTTGCGGTTTCCCAGTACATTCTATAGTACAGTAAATAACACCATTATAAAGTATATGTTGTCCCGCAAAATAAAAGCCCTCATAGGTCTATGTAGGTGGAAAAATAAAAAGGTTATGGCTCTGAGAAGGCGAGGAGGGAAAAACGAACGTGTCAACAACAAAAATCGCAAGGTCCTTAAGGGGTTAAGGAAGAAGTTACAGGTCTGTGAGAGCCAGAAATCTTGCTTGTTTGTAGGTGGCCAAATACTTATTTTCCACCATAATTTGCAAATCAATTCTTTCCAAATCAGACAATGAGATTTTCTGGATTTGTTTTCTCATTTTGTCTCTCATAGTTGAGGTCTACCTATGATGTCAATTACAGGCCTCTCTCATCTTTTTCAGTGGGAGAACTTGCAGAATTGGTGGCTGACTAAATACTTTTCTTCCCACTGTAATATATAAAAGCATAAAAGAAATAAGAACAAATGTACTACGCGTTTCGTACGGGCACATGCCACGCTTCCTCATGTACATTCTACATGAGTTGTACCATCCTGTAAATCCACAAAAGGTGAGCGGTTTTCGTTACCCTCCCCATTACTGCTTTTTACCCTTACGGTGTTACCCAAGTTGCGCCTCTCCACTGTTTTCTCTTTTACAGCACACTACATATTTCACCACTGTGAAAAACCGTCAGTTACAGTACTTACCTGTGCTCATCTGCTTCCTTTTCATCCATCCAACTTGATCCAGTCCGGATGGAGTGCTCTGAGACAGTGGAAGTGACATACATCTATCCAGTGGGAACTTGAAAGAAGGGGGCACAGTGAGTGGAGTGGGGGGCAGTCGCAGTGGCTGGAAAGAAGAAGACAATGTTATCTATGAACAATAAACTAATCTCATGTTCACAGCAGAATATCCACAACAAGAAGATCCAGATTCTTGAAATAATTTTATGCATGTTCGTTAAAAGTTCATCTTGCCAAATTCTATTAGGAGATACCACACCTACATTGTCTTATCCAAGTATTTCTTCTTGAGGAGACTCATGTTTACAGCATTTTGGGAGAAGATATTTATCTTGGCATCAGAAGTTATTATTGTGTTATATACAATGGAGCATCTAAAGCTTTTATTTTAGGAAAAAAGTTACTATTTTCATTGTATGTTACATAAAAAAGACAAACTCATCCACTTCCTGGAGTCCCTTAAATTAGTAAAGGGGGCTTCTGCAGTTTGTATTTTTGGAGCTGCCATTTATATAGAATAATCATAGTAGTTGAGGGGGGAGGGAGGAAGATGTCTTTAAAGGGGTTGTCTCACTACAGGATTGCTTTTTATGTTAAAGATCTTGCAAAAACAAGTCACTTTGCAATTTGTGTCCATTAACAGTGTCCTACCTATTCCTAGATATCCCCTCTTGTATGGGCTGCATCAGCTCCTCAGGTCGCTATAGCTACAGACCTGTTCGATCTCTCCTGATAGGCTGACAGTGCTCTTCACTCTAGCTACAGACCTGTTCAGTCTTTCCTGATAGGCTGCCAGTGCTGGTCACTATAGCTACAGACATTTTCAGTCTCTCCTGATAGGCTGCCAGTGCTGGTCGCTATAGCTACAGAACTGTTTAATCTCTCCTGATAGGCTGCCAGTGCTGGTCGCTATAGCTACAGACCTGTTCAGTCTTTCCTGATAGGCTGCCAGTGCTGGTCGCTATAGCTACAGACCTTTTCAGTCTCTCCTGATAGGCTGCCATTGCTAGTCGCTATAGCTACAATCATGTTCGATCTCTCGTGATAGGCTGCCAGCGCTGGTCACTATAGCTACAGATCTAGGGCCACATGTATGAAAACTGTCTAGGTTTAAAATTCACTTTGTTGCCCATAGCAACCAATCAGCGCTCCCCTCTTATTTTTCCAGAGCACCATATGAAATGAAAGGGGCGCTCTGATTGGTCGCTATGGGCAACAAAGTGAATTTTAGACCTAGACAGTTTTCATACATGTGGCCAATGGTGTCCTTAGCAGCTCATCACTGCAGGCCAGAAGTAGCTAGAAAAGCCAGTAAACACACCCCTGAATTAAAACATGAAACCGAGAAAACAGGACTGAGGTAGGATGAATCGCTGTAGTGAGACAACCCGTTTAAAGAGGATTTCGATCAAAAATATTAGTAGTTTTAGAATAAACCAATGTTTTGGTAATTAATCAAATAAAGGGAGACTCTAGCATCCACTCAAGGCACCCAGGGCAAGGTAACTATTAAAAAACTTCTTTATTTAAACATGATTTAAAAAATACACAGGCGTATGTTCTAGGCAAAAACCAACAGGACTGACATGTTTCTGTAACAAATCTCACTACGAGTAAGATTTGTTACTGAAACCTGTCAGTCCTGCCAGTAGTAAGGTTTGTTACTGAAACGCGTCAGCCCTGTTGGTTTTTGCTTAGAATGAACGCTTGTGGATTTTTTAATTATGTCTACATAAGGAAGTTTTTTTGTTTGTTTGTTTGTTAGATTTCACTCCTGTCTTCCGGAGCTTCCACTTATTCTGTGCATTCCTCCTGCTAAGAATACGACTCACACATACCTCCCAACTTTTAGAGAGTGCAAAGAGGGACACATCAGGCCACAACTCTAACCACACCCAAAACATGACATCACACCAAGACACGCCTTTAATCACGCCCTTACACATACATGCCAACTTTTTAGACGGGTAAAAAGGGAGACATTTTCAGGATTGCTTTGTATCTGATGATAAAATATTAAGTAAGTTGTTATGTAATATACGGCGAGGAAGCAACCAGATACTTTTTAAAGCAGGATTCTCAGTTTATTGACGCAAATCTGTTTTCTAAATGAAAAAGAGGGACATTTATAGAGGGACAAGGGTCAAAAATAGGGACTGTCCCTCCAAAATAGGGACAGTTGGGAGGTATGCTCACATGTCACTGGTAAGATGACCTTTCATTGCTTATGTTTTAAGTTTGGTAATTAAGGTTATTTTATTTTAAGGGTTGGTGGCATTTTTGTTTTCACAACAGAAAGTGCAACCATATTGGTTATCTTTCGACGTCTCTGATTATATAGTGAATAATAAAGCTGCTTTGACCCCTTAACGACCGCCCACCGACTTTTGACGTCGGCTACTGTGGGTCGTTCGAAGACGTCGCTGCAGACAACGGGGTTTGAGGCGCCCCGGCGCCGCAGCAGCGCTGGGATCGGGGCTTTACTACACAGCCCTGATCCCAGAGCATCTCCTGCGAGCACTGGGAAGCGGGAGAACCTCCGCTTCCCGGTGCTTTAACCCTTTGATTGCGGCGGTGCGTTACCGCAGCGCAATCAAAGGGTTTCCCTGCTCTGTCAGGTGATCGCAACGCCCGGTGACCCGACAGAGCCCGGGGAACGGCTGCACAGTCAGCCCTGGGGACCTAGAGTGGCCCCAGGGCTGTCTGTGTAACAAGCCAGTGACCATGACAGACTGTGTGCTGATCACTGCCTGTGTCAAACTGACACCGATTGTAATGTATTAGCATATATGAACAGTGTAAAAAAAAATTTAAAACAGTTATCCTTTCAGGGGATTTAAAAAAAAAGAAGTAAAAAAACATAAAAGTGTAAAAAAAAAGGATACAAAAATAAATAATAACATAAAAATAAATTTTTAATAAAAAATAATTGTGCATATATTACATGCACAAAAAAACCTACGCATATTAGGTATCCACACGACCGTAATAACCTGTAGAATAATTCTAACAAGTTATTAAGTGTAAAATGTGAATGGTGTAAAAAAAAAAAAAATTCTGCAATTATTTATAAGTGAACTTAAACTATTCCCCCATAAAGTACAACTTGTCTCGAATAAAACGAGGCCTCACACAACTGCGTCATTGAAAAATTAAAAAAGTTACAACTGTTGAAACACAAGGAGGCAAAAACTAAAAAAAAATTCTGGTCATTAATTACTTTTCAGGCCTGGGGCTTAAGGGGTTAAAAGTGACAACTTACACAACTGCTCTTTCTGTTTTCATTTTAGGAAAACTGGCCACCATAGCAAAGCAGGGAAATGCTAATATCCTTCTAAGTAAAAACAAAATCAATACTACTCTAACTTCTGACCAGTGTTCGGGAAAATACTTTGGGAAAGTATTTTAAATACAAAATACTTATGACTGAAGTATTTTAAATACAAATACTGAATACTACTTCAAAAGTATTTTCAAATACTAAAATACAAAAATATAAT
>JAODAL010028596.1:0-53049 GCA_025379985.1 Phyllomedusa bahiana
AAAAGACCCCTTTATTGATGCTGATTACAATCGGTTATTTAATCCAACAAATGTAGCGTGCAACATGGCAAATTCAGTTACAAACATATACAACGTTTCAGCATATAGGGCCTTTGTTAAGCTGTCCCTGTAAACATAATGTAGGACATATTAGGCCAAATCAAACCAAAAAAGAAACCTATGCGGGCAGAAGAAAAGAGAAAAAAAGAAGAGGAAATCGAGGGGAAAGAACAGAAAAGAAAGAAGGAAAAAAAGAAGGAAAGAAAAAAAAGATGAAAAAAAAGGGGGGAGGGGGGGAGTGTAGGTCCCCGGGTTCACCGCAGGGATAAGAAGACATAAGAAAAATAAAAAAAAAAGGAAATAGTGGTATAAAAAAAAGGGGGTTTAAATTTGAAGAAGGCGTATAAAAGATGAAAGTACAGTAGCAAAGAAATATAGGATATGGGGTAATAGTGAATAAAAATTTCAGATGCTTGGGGGTCCCCTATGAAGGGTTCTAAAAAACTTTTAGAAGTGTCAAAAACTGGTGAAAGAGCAAAAAACCAAAAAAGTTTCCAACCCATTTCCCCTTGATTTTCCTAACTTCCAAAATTGAAACCCCCAAGCAGCCTGTTGGGAAAGGCCCCTTTGGATGGTGGTGTTTGGCTCATGGACCCTGCAGCTGTGGGAGCCCGGATGGTGGTTTGGCTCAAAATGGGGGACCCTCCCCAAAGCAGCTGTGGGAGCCCTGGATGGTGGTGTTGGTCAATGGACCCCCACAGCCTGTGGGAAGCCCCTGGGGGGGTGGTGTTGGCTCTAAAACCCTCCAGAATTTTTGTGGGCCAGATTCCCTGGGGACAATCTTACCAGGGGGACCCTTAAAATGAGGTCACTCCAAGCCCATTAGCTGCGTTGGCTGCACACAGCGTTATCTGGATATGAGCTGCTGTCTAATAATGGTTGTTTAATTCCGTATATTTTGTCCCTGGAGATGCTGATAATAAAATTAGAATTAATGCTACTAATTTGCACTTTGTATTTTTACCATGTAAATGAATAGAGCCTGAAAAAATAGATCTGTTAAATAGATATGTACAGTAATGTACTTTTGTGTGACACCTATATCACTGATGTATATCTACATCTAAGGGGATGAAATTTACTGAAACACCAGGGAGCTTGAATATTACTGACAGAATACTCAGCTAAATGCAGACAAAATAATCTATATTTCATGTGCTTGGAATTGTGTGTCAAGGCTGGACAGAGTCTTATGGACTGTGTTGGGGTCTGTACATTACTGTCCTTACCATGGTATATGATAAAAAGTTCTATGTGTTTGTTTTTTTGGATCTAAAATCTGAGAAATTTGGAGGTACATAAGCAGTGTCGGACTGGGGTGCCTAGGGCCCACCAGAGGAGCTGATCTTATGGGGGCCCCCTTTGCCTCGCTGTCTCCCCCACTGTACGGTCCCCCCCTGTCCGCTTATTTTTTGCAAGACCCATGTGATAAAATAACTTGAATTACCCAAATAACTTTACAAAAAAAAATCCCCAGGGCCAATATTGGGCAAATAATTTAGTAAAAAATCCAATGCCACTAGTTCCCGAAAAATAGTGGCCCCCATTACTTGTTTTTTCAGAAAAATGTTTTTTTTCAGAAAAAAATCTTGGGTTATTTACATTTTATTCTTTTAATTTTGGGGAAAGGGAGCCTATTTTGTCTCTTGCCCCCCCCATTTTTCAGTTGTTAATTGTGGTAGGTGAAGGGTTTTGGGCTTTTTTTAATTTTTTCCTTCTGGATTAAAAGGGAGGTTGTTTGGCCCTAAAATCTGAATTTGATTTCTAGTGGAGGTAAAAAGTTTTAGGAGACCCCCCCCTTTTGATATTTGGGTTAAGCGGGGGTGACATAAGATTTTTTTACAAAAATGGGAATAAAAATTTTAAAGTTTTTTTTATGAATTATCCCCCCACACCTACCAAATCCCACCAAAAAGTGATGAATATGGGCCAAATTATGAATATAAACCATTACATTTGCACTATAGTGTTTTTACAGTTCAGTTATATTTAGGCCACAGGTGTGTTTTTTATGAGTGTTACATTTCCTTTTCTTCTCCATCCGGTCCACACCACCATGCTGACTTCCCCCGGCCAACACTCCTCCCTGCAGTTTGGACATAAATATCATAGAATCTTTACTTTTCTAGCAACTCTGTACAAAGTTGGGAAAAGTAAAATCTTCCCAGGGGTGGGAGAGCATGTATAGACTATAACTTAGAGGCCCAGTCTCCGAGGAGGAACAGAGGACTAACCCCCTGGAGATTTTTGCTACTTTTGGGTTTTGTCCCCCTCGGGCCATATTGTGTGGTCCGAATCCTTCCCTGCACCAGAAGATCAGCCGAAAGGCTGATGCACGGTCTCTTGGGGGTGCGGGGAGGGAAAGTTAGGATGTCACGCTTTTTGTAGTGTTTTGTTTTATACAAATTTCCAGTTGGACTTTGATGGTTTTATTGAACCAGGTTTAAACCCATTTTTTTGAATACAATGGTCGTGGAAGTCGGTGGAGTTTATTTAAAAAAAGTTTTTTGTGCTGTGTCGTTTTTTGGGGTTTTCCCATTTTTTTCCAGTGTTGTAATAGGGGTGTTGACAGAGTCTTTTTACTGGGCCTGGGGCTCGGTGTACCCCCTTGGGGTGACAAAAAACACCACTGGTGAAAAAGCTCAGATAGTAATAGAGAGAGTCTGTCAGACCCCTCTATTCTAAAACGGGAAAAAAATATTGGTAAAAAAATACACCAAAAAAACACAAAAAACTTTTTTTTAAAATAAACACTCCCTGACACACCCCCCTCTGCCATTTTTTTAAAAGAAATGGATACAACTCTCGTCCCAAAAAGTCCCGAGGGGAAACCTTCAAGATACGAACATATCGCTGTGGCTGATGGCTATCATGAGTAAGGCAGCAAGGTAAGTAGCCCCCCCGGTAGCTAGGTAATTGCCCCCCCGGCCTAGGTAGTTGCCCCCGGTAGTTTGGTAGTGTGCACCCAGATATCTGGTAAATTGACCCCGGTAGTAGCGTTTGCCCCAGTTGGGTTGCCCATAATAGCCAGGTAGCTTGCCCCCCTTTATAGGAGCATGCCCCCCTTTAGCCCGGTAGCTTGCCCCCATTTGCCAGGTGTTTGCCCCCCAAAAAGCCAGGTAGTTTTCCCCAAAGTACCCCGGTGTTTGCCCCAAGTAGCCAGGTAGCTTTCCCCCCTTTAGAGGGGTTGCCCCCATTTAGCAGGTAGCTTGCCCACAAGTAGCCAGGTAGCTGCGCCCATGTAGCCAGCTAGTTGGCCCCCATGTAGCCAGGTAGCTTCCCCCATGTAGACAAGCAGTTTGCCCCCAAGTAGCAAGGGAGTTTGCCCCATTTTGCCCCCGATATTAGGTAAAATTAACCCAGATAATAGAAATTTTGCCCAGGTAGCTTGCCCATGGATAGCAAAGGGAGTTGCCCAGAAGCCCGGGGTAGCTTGCCCCCTTTAGAGGGAGGGTTTCCCCATTTTTGCAGGTAGTTAGCCCCCCCTGTGCCAGGTAAGGGTGCCCCTGTAGCCAGTAGTTAGCCCCAGAGCAAGTAGCTGCCCCCATTTAGCCAGGCAGTTTGCCCCCAAGTAGCCAGGTAGTTTTCCCCCATTTAGCAGGTAGCTTGCCCCCATTTTGCCAGGTAGTTTGCCCCTATTTAGCATGTAGTTTGCCCCCAAGTAGCCAGGTAGTTTGCCACCATTTAGCAGGTAGCTTGCCCCTATTTAGCAGGTAGCTTGCCCCTATTTAGTAGGTAGTTTGCCCCCAAGTAGCCGGTGTTTGCCCCTTTAAAGTGCCGGTAGTTTTTCCCCCATGTAGCCCGGGAGTTAGCCCCCCTGTAGCGGGGAAATTTGCCCCTGTAGCCCCGGTAGTGCCCCCGTAGCAAGGGAGTTGCCCCCCTGTAGCCAATAGGTTGCCCCCAAGTAGCAAAATAGTTAGGGCCCCTTTTTGCCCGGTGTTTGCCCCCATACGGGCCCGGTAGTTAGCCCCCCATGTAGCTGGGTAATTAGCCCCATGTAGCCAGGTAGCTGCCCCCATGTAGCAAGGTAGTTTTCCCCCATGTACCCGGCTAGTTTGCCCCCCCAAATAGCAAGTAGTTTTTCCCCATGTGCAGGTGTTAGCCCTTAGAGGGAGTTGCCCCCCCTGTAGCCGGGTAGCTGTCCCCATGTAGGTAAATTGCCCCCAAGTAGCCAGGTAGCTGTCCCCATGTAGGTAAATTGCCCCCGAGTAGCCAGGTAGCTGTCCCCATGTAGGTAAATTGCCCCCACGTAGCCAGGTAGCTGCTCCCATATAGGTAAATTCCCCCCAAGTAGCCAGCTAACTGCCCCCAGATACATAAATCGCCCCCATTAGATGCAGTTTTACAGAACCACAGGCAGCTTCAGCCTCACACTTCCTGTTCAGGCTGTGGGCGGGTCTATAGCAGTGATTGGCATTTCAGCTCTGCTCTTCCTAGCTATGCCTGTTACAGTGACATGACTATAGAAGTTTTATAAAGTGTGGTACAAAAGGCTACAGAGCTTTAAAGAGTGAAAGCTTAACATACTCTTTGCTAGAGATAAGTCTCTAAAGGGAGTGACTCGCCATGTTCGAACGACAGCTTGTGGAGCAATCAGATAAGTGACATGGAGAGAGAGGAGGTGAGAGGTGGTGAGAGACATTTGTGTAGTCTAAGAGGAGATAATATCTTCTTTATCTCCTGACCAAAGCAAAATCAAAACAGCAATGTATTTAGTAATAGTCATTTACCTTTCCCTACATGTTAAAAGCCAATTATTGTGGTGAGAAAACCATGAAAGCCCCAGTATAGGCTTAAGGTCTCCTCTTGCTACCCTGCCAGTACAGAAGAAAGACTGTCCCATCCTGTCTCCCTCCCTCCCTGTTTTGCATTCTTATGGATGGGGAGGGTTGCTATTGGATGTTGGGTTTTCATGCTATGCGTTTTGTTTTTTTCCTTCAGCATCCATGGCATACTGCAAGTCAAAACAAACGGTATAAGAACCAGTGCCCGGTTGGAGGACTTGATCCCTGGGAGTCCAGTGAAAGACATATCGCGCTGAGGCATGTTGGCGTTACATTGCAGAACAGAAGTTATGGTTGTGATGTAACGGTTAAAACTGGATAACGAAGCTGTAGCCGAGAAGAATTGTCTTAAGTTCAGAGGGGAGGAATGGAAGGGGTGTTCACATGAGTAAAGGGAACGTATCCCAGCAGGTTTTTTTTTTCTTGGACCACCCAGACATCAATGAAAAATAATGTTTTTTAATGGACAACCACTTTAAGGTGTGTTTATTTGCAGATTCTAGAAATCTGCATAATAACCATAATGTTTAGGCAGTACTGAAGACCTTATGAGCAGTTTTCTGTGGCAGTACTCAGTCCCTGCAGCTGGGTCTATAGGTAATCAATGAACTACCATATGGTGCTATTTGTGGCACTGTATTAGCTAGCTTCTCTCCATTTTATGTTGTAAAAATGGCCAAAAAATAAGATGGTACATTCCCTGCAAGCTAGTTTTTGGTATCAGGCTCTATTCTCTCATGGGCGCACTGAGCTTTTCTATGATTATACAAAGGAGCCAGCCTTGGAAGGGTGAGCAGTAATGTGATACTGAGGACACGGTCCAGGGAAAGCAAAGAGACTTTAAGAAGAGACACGCAATTAATATTTAATAGAAAATATGATGGAAGGGAGAGAGATTGAGAGACGCTGACATGATATACCGACAGAGGATATTCATTGTCCTGAAAACATGGAGCAGAACTGAGTTTATCCTTTGGCACAATTTATTGTAACATAGAGGTGGATTATCTGGAGACTTCAATAAGATCGCAGGTTGAACTTATTGCAGCATTATCACAGTGTGTAACAGAAATTTCTGCTACGTTGGAGCAGATATTGTGGGAAACATTACTCAACATTAAGGGTGCTTTCACACAGCGCAGTTTCGGTGCACTTTTATCTGCGCTCCAATTAAACTCCCTTTATTACCACAAGCTTCTTTCAGTTGTCTAAATTGTTCAGAAAGGTGTTTCTAGTAAGTAATCAATGACTGTGTGTGAAGTCTTGTCGATACAAACACACTAATTGATTACTCTCTTTCCAAAAAGTTTAGATAAATGAAAGAAGCTGCTGGTAATAAAGGCAGTTTCCTTGGAGCGTAGTGAAAACCGCACCAAAACTGCGCTGTGTGAAAGCACCCTAAGGGTGCCTTCACACAGAGCGTTTTTGGTGCGTTTCGTAGCAGAAATGCACAGCCATAATTGCTGTGTATTTCTGCAAAAAAAAAAAAACGCACCAAAAACGTTCCATGTAAAAGAACCTTTATAATATATAGTGTTGCACAGGATTTGGTTAAGGTCAGCTCAAAAAGCCCCAGTGCTACCTGGGAGAAGTTGTACAGGTGCAGAATACTGATGAAAAATCACTCACACACCCATTATCTGTAAAGGTATGTTCACACAGCGTGTTGGATCCATTTTGGGATCTGAAAAACGCATTCAAAAGCGCTGCATCAATCACATCAAAAGCAGAAACGCACCCTATAGTTTTAAATAGGGCGTCTGCTGCATCAAACGGATCGAGAATTGACATGACAATTCTTTGAACGGATCCAAAAGACGCATGTAAATACGCATCAACGATCAGATGCATGTTTTACATTGAAAGCAATGTAAATCACACTGCACATTGTTAGATGCGTGTTTGGGTCCATTTAGGGTATGAAACACGGATCCAAACAAGCATCTAAAAACAGATCCAACACGCTGTGTGAACATACCCTAAGGGCACTTCCACATGTTGTGGTTTTGGTGCAGTTTTAGAGTGCTTTCACACACAGATGCGTTTTTTGTTCAGCAATGTACAGCATTAATGGCTGTGCCTTTCTGCACTAAAAATACATCTAAAAAAGCATCTGAAAAACGCATCAAAAACGCACCAAAAAACGCTCTGTGTGAAAGCATCCTTAATGGCACTACGATTAAATTGCCTTTATTACCAGCAAGATTCTTTCAGCTATCTTAACTATGAGAAAAGTGAGCAATAAATGACTGTGTTTATAATCTGCAAGACTTCAAACACAGTCATTTATTGCTCACTTGAGACACCTTTCCAAACAATTTAGACAGCTGAAAGAAGCTTGCTGGTAATAAAGGCAGTTTAATTGAATTGGGGTTAAAACAGCATAAAGGGTGCTTTCACACACAGCTGCATTTTTTATGCGTTTTTGCAGAAAGGATCACCATCCCTTCTTCAATTACCTTTGACCATGGTCTCTAAGAAGTTAAATGGCCAGAACTGGATCTAGCTCCAATCCCTGCTGTTACATCTTGAGTCCAGCTGTACATTACAGCCCATTCCTTTTTTGTATGATTTGGCACAGCGTTTAAACCCTCACCATGTGAGCGCCATTTATGGCACCTTGGAGATTTGACAGCTCTTCTGGGGGTCCACGAGGACTCCTTTTTTGCAGGAGTCTTACGGATGTTCCAGTACAGTTTGAAAGTATGCTGTACATTACCTCCGGCTCCCGCTGCATATGATGTGGGCACAGTCTCTGCAGCCTCACCATGTAACAACTATTTGTCAACTCTTCCAGTAGTCCAAGAGTTGTCGCCCTATTTTAGAGGAGTCTCCCAGATCTTCCAGGAGAGTTTGCAAGTATTGTCTATAATGTCCTCTATACTGCTGCTTCTGCAGGAGTGCTATAGAGACATAGGGGAACAGGATGTCCTCTTCTATGTATGTGTATTGTGTGGGAGACATCATAGCAGCTAGCCAACAATCACAGGCACAACTGAAAAAGAGAGATGGAGCTTCCATGGGGGAAAACTGGTGAAAAATTCCCTATATCAGTTATATAATGGTCAAAAATAGTGCTACTCCTATTATACACACACATGACAAATTACCCTAAGTGTTGTCTAAAATTACAGATATGCTTTAGCCTTCCTATAAGTTGGAAAGCCTTCTGTCAATGAATTGAAACACTAAGTGGACCAGAGACTAGTGAATACTGGAGTAATATACACAAGATAGACGGATGTGTAGAAGCATGATGAAGATGAGGATGAAGAAAAAGCGAGCCAGGTGATATCTCTGGATACTTGTACAGCAGGTAGATGGGTTAATGCGTAACAAAAGCTTCGCGTCTTCATTTTAAACTACGGTTTCACTTTTATGTACTGTAATAATAGACTCACTGTTAAGACTATTTAAGACTATCACTTCCCACCAAAATCGTTAAAATTGCATGAGGGTGTTCTTGTAGCCATATTTATGGCAGGAGACTCTTCTGACCTTGTGACAGGGTATAAATATAACATGGCTGTTATGAAGATTAGATTAGCTTTGATTTTATTTACTATAAACGTAATGATTCAGCATCTCATTTCCTATCTCTTGGAAATACAATAGGAACCATCTATCATAGTCATAGTCATCCTATGGAAAGGAGATTTTGGATTTCAAGATTTAGAGCGTGTACTAAGCACATTGATCAGAGAGGGACAATTTCTGGACTGCGAGACTCCCCTGTAATTATTACTGTATTAAACAGATGAACTGGTTATGTGCTGATATATTAATGGGATGAATGATCAATAATACACGGTGGTGGGTGGCTACGGGTTGGGGGTTTACTGGCAGGTATAGTGCAGTCTGTATGGAAATTGACCGGTTAATTGCATGCAGCTTTTTAATAATTACATATATGAGCTTGGTTATTTTATTATTAATGGTTTATGGTTATGCAGTACTGTTGTAGCAGACCAGACGGCTCACGGAAACACACATTACAGTTACTTAAGGAGAACTCCAGATTATTTACAGGATTTCTATTAGTGATTGGCCATTGAAGGAAGTGATGTTCTGCCAGCGGTCACCACATGAGGTGGAGCCCCATCCCAATGTGCTATATTTATACCATGCTTAGCTCACATGATGCCCCATTCCCAACAGTAATGTCCTAAAGTTTTTTTTTACTTATTTTAAAGCGCCTTTAATTGCAGGGCTCTGTTCATTCAAGGGGATTACATACATAATATAAGACAAAACCAAGTACAATATCAACAATAAGTGACTAAAAACTGGTACAGAGGGAAGGCTTACAACCTTCAAGGAAGGAAGAAAGAGACAGAAGGTGTGGGATAGAAATGTGTGTATGGTAGTGTAGGGGCAGCGGAGTTATTTTTGGTTGTAGGCTATTCTGAAGAGATAGGTTTTCAGGTCACTTTTGAAAGTTGTAAAGGTGTAGGAGAATCTGATGTGTTGGGGAAATAAGTTCCAAAGTACGGGGGAAGCACAAGAGAAGTCTTGGAGAGGCTTGTGTGTGGAGCTGACATGGGGAGAGCAGAGAAGATGGTCCTGTGAGAAGCGGAGATTGCGTGAGAGATGGTATCTGGAGATTAAGGCAGAGATGTATGGAGGGAAGAGGTTATGGAGAGACTTGTAGGTCATGGTTAATAACTTGAGCTGAATTCCATGGACAGTGGAGGGATTGGGAGAGGCAGAGGAGTAGTGAGGAGAGAGGTAGATCAGATGGGCAGCGGAGTTAAGGATGAATTGGATGGAAGCAAGAGTATTAAATGGGATGCCGCAGATAAGGATGTTCCAGTAGTCTAGGTGGGAGATGACAGAATCCACTAGGATTTTCGTAGCATCAGAGTCAAGGAGATATTTTTTCAGGTGGAGGCAGCAGGCAAAAGTAAGAGCTTGGACATTTGATTTAAAGGACAGGTCAGGTTATCCCAACGCAGGAGACTTACAGGAGCAGTAACAGTATGGAGCCATTGACTTGATGGATAGGACTAATAAGGGAGAACAGTAGGATGGTGGAAACTTGAGGAGCTCCATTTTCTCCATGTTGAGATTTAGAAGGTGGGAGGAGAAGAAGGATATGGGCGATGGACATTCTGGGATATAGGAAAGCAGAATGTTAATATCCAGGCCGGAGATATAAATCTGTGTTGTCAACATGGTACTGAATCCATGAGATGCTGAGAGTTGACCTGGACCAAGAGTATAGATAGAGAGCTTTGTTGTCACATGATATGTGCCTCTATTTACCCATTGACTCCCCTTGAACAAGACTGCAAATATAGCTGAGGGGCCTAACAAAGCAAACCTGACATGGCAATACACCTATTGGGCTGTACTAAGTATACTGAGACATGGATCTAGAAATAAAAAAAAACAAGTTTATGAAAAGTCCTCTATGAAATATAAAAGGGTTGTCTGATTAACAAAAAAAAAATCCTCCAATGCCTTGTGTGAGTCTTCATTCATCTGTCTCATGATTTCTCTGCTAATTTGTGGTTTTCCTGTGCTGTATGTAGCCTTCCTTCTCTGCATACAAGCAGCAGCACTTTCTAATAGAAAGTTTCCTTTTACCCTGTAAAACTACCATTCCCATGATTCTTTGCTGTGATATAAAAAATGCAAGCCCATTTCTCGCAATATAAAAAAGTTTATCAGAAATGTATATGTACCCCGGAATGGATCTATTTAAAAATGCGCTTTTACAGAATCACTCCCTCATATAGCTACATCTATGGAAAAATAAAAGTTATGGCTTTTGAAATGTGGTTAACAAAAAACATTGTGCAAATCTAGCAAAACATAAGAAAACCTGTACACATTCAGACTAATCCACAGAATCAGGTAACACATTCATTATATTGAATTGCTGGGTGAGTGGTTGTCCATCAGTGTTATGCACCTGTGCAGCCTCTCACATGTAGCACTAGTCTTACATTGCCTCCTTCTTAGCTATTCAACTATTATGGGGCACGTTAATTGTCGCTATTATTATTAGGGGAAATAGGCGCACTTGGGCCATTATTTTTGGCAGCAGTGAAATGTGCATTCAATTATTTTGGGGGGGAGCAACTGTTTCATGGAACACTAACGGGCCACATGTAATTGGGGAAACGGTTTTGGTCTAAAGCTCACTTTTTTGCCATAGTTTTTTAAGGGGAAAAGAATTTTGGTACGGTTAGTACCATAAGAGGTTTCATACATGTGCGCCTAATTCTTTGTGAGTAGTGTGTGTGACACTAATATTTTAGGGGCACTGTGTGTGGGACTGTTATTTTTGGGGCAGTATGTGTGGCACTATAATTTTGGAAGTAGTGGGTGGAACTATTATTTTGAGAGCAGTTAGTGGCACTATTACAGTGAAGGAAATAATTATTTGATCTCTTGGGAATTGTGTAAGTTTGCCCACTGACAAAGACATGAACAGTCTATAATTTTAAGGTTAGGTTAATTTTAACATTGAGAGATAGAATATCCAAAATAAAATCCAGAAAATCACATTGTATAAATGTATTTGCATTTTGCAGTGAGAAATAAGTATTTGATCCCTCTGCTCTGGCAAACAAAACTTAATTTCTTGGTGGCAAAATCCTTGTTGGCAAGCACAGCAGTTAGACTTTTTATGTAGTTGATGATGTGGTTTGCGCACATGTCAGGAGGGATTTTGGTCCACTCCTCTTTTCAGATCATCTCTAAATCATTAAGATTTTGAGGCTGTTGCTTGGCAACTCAGAGCTTCAACTCCCTTCATAAGTTTTCTATGGGATTAAGGTCTGGAGACTGGCTAGGCCACACCATGCCCTTAATGTGCTTCTTTTTGAGCCACTCCTTTGTTGCCTTGGCTGTATGTTTTTGGTCATTGTCTTGCTGGAAGACCCAGCCACGACCCATTTTTAATGTCCTGGTGGAGGGAAGGAGGTTGTAACTCAGGATTTTACGGTACATGGCTCCATCCATTCTCCCATTGATGCGGTGAAGCAGTCCTGTGCCCTTAACAGAGAAATACCAAAACATAGGGCGACATGTATGAATCTCGCCACGTCGGGGCGCACTTTTCCGGCAGTTTTCCGGCGAAATCTGCGCCTGATTTATGTCGGTGCCGGGCGCGCTCATACATTCCATGTAAAGTCCGCCGTGCCTTGCCAGTGTTTGGGGAGCAGTGCGGGACTTAGGCACAGTGCGGCGCTGCGCCTATGATTCGCCGCCCGAGGTAGTGCGCTCATACATGCGGGGAAAAGTTCCCTGCGCCTCGCCAGTGTGTGGGGCACAGTGCGGGGACATGGGCGCAGTGCGGGGACTTGGGCGCTGTGCGGGACTGCGCCTCACATGTATTCCGAGTCGGGACAGGCTGGAAAACAGCGAGAAATCATTAAAGATGTCCGTGCGGAGTATGAATAAAAAAATCGCCTTTATAAAGGCAGAAAACTTTCTCAGAAAAGTGCTTAAACCTAAAAAAAAAATTATAAAAATAAAAATCACTTTCCAAAAATCTTGAACGGCGCAATATCAAGAATTAGGATATTGGAAATTGCCAGGAAATACATTAATTCAAATTCTGAAAGCTATTCTCATTGGTCGGCAGAAACCGGCCAATCAGAATAGGAGCGACAGTGAACATTAAAACCTATGGAGAACTATTGATCAATCAGAATCAAAGGCGGGACAGTTCAAAATACAGTAAAAATGCAGAAAAGAGCTGATTGGCTGAGCTAGCGGGGGCTTGGCTATCCCGACCAATCAGAATAGGAGCGACAGGGACCCATTATAGCCTATGGAGAAGTTTAAACCAATCAACATCAAAGGCGGAACAGTTCAAAATACAGTAAAAATGCAGAAAAGAGCTGATTGGTTGAAGCGGCGGGGGCTCGTCCAGCTTAACCAATCAGAGCGCGAGCTACTTTCTCATACAGTTCTATGGGAAAAGAAATGCAGAGCGAGCTCTGTTTGTGATTGGCTAAGTTAAAAGAGGCGCGGTTATTTGGACCAATGGGAGAGCAAGCGACGCTCCTATGGGTTTTCTAATGCAATCTGAAATAAAACTGTACATGGCCGAAATCAAATGATAATACTGCCGAAGTTGTCCCGATGTGTATATAAAATGAATAATAATATGGGGGTAAATAAAAAAAAAATTAATTCAATAAAATCATGTTTATTTCTTTATTTTTGTTACACCAATACTATTGATCCTTGGCTAACGAAAATAAAGAAATAAACAGGATTTTATTGATTTAATATTTTTTTTTCTTTACCCCCATATTATTATTCATTTTATATACACATCGGGACAACTTCGGCAGTATTATCATTTGATTTCGGCCATGTACAGTTTTATTTCAGATTGCATTAGAAAACCCATAGGAGCGTCGCTCGCTCTCCCATTGGTCCAAATAACCGCGCCTCTTTTAACTTAGCCAATCACAGAGCTCGCTCTGAATTTCTTTTCCCCATAGAACTCTATGAGAAAGTAGCTCGCGCTCTGATTGGCTAAGCTGGACGAGCCCCCGCCGCTTCAACCAATCAGCTTGTTTCTGCCTTTTTACTGTATTTTGAACTGTCCCGCCTTTGAATATGATTGGTCAATATTTCTCCATAGGTTAGAATGGGTCCCTGTCGCTCCTATTCTGATTGGTCAATTCTCCTCCATAGGTTAGAATGGGCCACTGTCGCTCCTATTCTGATTGGCTGGCTTCTGCCGACCAATCAGAAGAGCTTAAACAATTTGAATTACTTTATTTCCCGGCAATTCTCTCTATTGCAATTCCTTATGGAGCGCCGGTCTCGGCGACAAACGCGTTGTTTGGGATTTAACTGATTTATTTTTATAGAAGGTTTCAGCGCTTTATCTGATAATGATTTACACTTAATAAAAATGATTTTTTTATTCATACTCCATGCCGCACGGCGCTGAGCGCCGAGATTGCATTGCGCCGATCTCTCCATAGACTACAATGGGAGAAGTAGCTTGCGCTCTGATTGGCCGAGATAGCCAAGCCCCCGCTAGTTCAACCAATCAGCTCTTTTCTGTATTTTTACTGTCTTTTGAACTGTCCCGCCTTTGATTTTGATTGGTCAATTCTCCATAGGATATAATGGGTCTTTGTCGCTCCTATTCTGATTGGTCAATTCTCCTCCATAGCTTATAATGGGTCTTTGTCGCTCCTATTCTGATTGGTCAATTCTCCTCCATAGCTTATAATGGGTCTTTGTCGCTCCTATTCTGATTGGTCAATTCTCCTCCATAGCTTATAATGGGTCTTTGTCGCTCCTATTCTGATTGGCTGGTTTATGCCGACCAATGAGAATAGCTTACAGAATTTGAATTACTGTATTTCCCGGCAATTCTCTCTATTGCAATTCCCGATGTAGCGCCGGTCTCGGCGACAAACGCGTTGTTCGGGATTTAATTGATTTATGTTTATAGAAGGTTTGAGCTCTTTTTCAGAGAATATTGCATTGCGCCCATCTCTCCATAGACTACAATGGGAGAAGTAGCTTGCGCTCTGATTGGCTGGGATAGCCAAGCCCCCGCTAGCTCAGCCAATCAGCTCTTTTCAGCATTTTTACTGTATTTTGAACTGTCCCGCCTTTGATTTTGATTGGTTCAAACTTCTCCATAGGCTATAATGGGTCCCTGTCGCTCCTATTCTGATTGGCCGAGATAGCCAAGCCCCCGCTAGCTCAGCCAATCAGCTCTTTTCTGCATTTTTACTGTATTTTGAACTGTCCCGCCTTTGATTCTGATTGGTCAATAGTTCTCCATAGGTTTTAATGGTTCACTGTCGCTCCTATTCTGATTGGCCGGTTTCTGCCGACCAATGAGAATAGCTTTCAGAATTTGAATTACTGTATTTCCCGGCAATTTCCAATATCCTAATTCTTGATATTGCGCCGTTCTAGATTTTTGGAAAGTGATTTTTTTTTTATTATTTTTTATTTTTGAGGTTTGAGCTCTTTTTCTGATAATGTTTTCCACCTTTATAAAGGCGATTTTTTTGGAATCATACTCCATGCTGCACGGAGCTGAGCGCCGAGATTTCTCTTACGATCTTCTGTATGCTTCCTCGCATGTTCCGTTCTTGCTTCACTTCGCCGCCGGAGCATTTAGACCAAAATAAACTAGGTCTGCCTGTCGGAGCTGCAGAGCGCTGCATTGCGCCGCGCTTTGGCGAGCCGCGATCGTACATGCCTCGGAGTTTTCGAGCGCGCCGCGTCCCGCCCCGGAACGCCTACACCGCGCCCACACCGCGCCCATTGCCCGCCCTTTCATGCAGGGCGCAGCTGAAAGTGGCGAACGCTGCGCCTAACACTGCATCCCTGCTTCTGACAGGTGGATTCGGGCCGGGAGGCGCAGCTTACTCCAAAAAACAGGCGTAAAGCCCGTTCATACATGTCGCCACTAATGTCTCCACCTCCATGCTTGACAGTGGGGATGGTGTTCTTTCGGTCATAGGCAGCATTTCTCTTCCTCCAAACATGGCGAGTTGAGTTAATGTCAAAGAGCTCAATTTTTGTCTCATCTGACCACAGCACCTTCTCCTAATCACTCACAGAATCATACCAGGTGTTCATTGGTGAACTTTAGATGGGCCTGCACATGTGCCTACTTGAGCAGGGGGACTTTAAACCATTACAGCGTAATGTGTTACCCATGGTTTTCTTGGTGACTGTGGTCCCAGCTGCCTTGAGATCATTAGTAAGGTCCTCCCGTGTAGTTTTAGGCTGATCTCTCACCTTCCTCATGATCAAGGATACGCCACAAGGTGAGATTTTTCATGGTGCCCCAGATCGATGTCGATTGACAGTCATTTTGTATTTCTTCCATTATCTTACTATTGCACCAACAGTTGTCTCCTTCTCACCCAGCGTCTTACTTATGATTTTGTAGCCCATTCCAGCTTTGTGCAGGTCTATGATCTTGTCCCTGACATCCTTAGAAAGTTCTTTGATCTTGCCCACATTGTAGAGGTTAGAGTCTGACTGATTGAGTCTTTGGACAGTAGTCTTTTATAATGGTGACTATTTCAGACAGCTGTCTTTAATGCAGATAACGAGTTGATTAGGAACATCTAACTGGTCTGTAGGAGCCAGAACTCTTAATGGTTGGTAGGGGATCAAATACTTATTTCTCACTGCAAAATGCAAATAAATTTATATAATTTATACAATGTGATTTTCTGGATTTTATTTTGTATATTCTATCTCTCAATGTTAAAATAAACCTACCATTAAAATTATAGACTGTTCATGTTTTTGTCAGTGGGCAAACTTACACAATCAGCAAGGGATCAAATAATTATTTCCTTTACTATATATTAGCAGATGGTACGTGACACTTTTTTCTTTCGGGACACATGAGTTATGGCAATAGTATTTTAGCATTATAGGTATGACACTCTTATTGTTGCAGTGGAAGCAGTGGGCAGCAAAACAGGTACAGTTATGGGGGAACCCGGGGCAGCAGCAGGCATGACGCAGGTACAGTGCTGTAAGCAGCAAAATGGGAGTGTTATGGAGTACAGAAGAATAGGAATTTGTGTTGTTATAGAGGGTGAGAGTTGGCTGCAAAAGCGAAGGGTCAGCAATATCCGACAGCAAAATCTGCAGTGGTGGGAGGTCATTACAGTGGTCTGGGCTGGATACATAAGCTAAAGCAAGTCAGTGCTTAAATTATTTTAACTTTCATACAGTTTCATAAATTTGATAGATATCATCATAAGAACATCTGACTCCCAGTGGATTTACTTCTTAAAGAACAAGTTCTGTAGTGAATGGAAGAAGTTGCCTTGACTGTTCAATTTACAGGAATAAAGTATACTGAAGTATATTTAGCCCGAAGTCTGTTGTTCGCAGCAAGGTGTCTGTGATCAAGTTAAATTACTCCATAATTGGAAAAAAGGTTTGGATTGATGATTTAGTTATTGTTACTTAAAGGGCTAGTCCTGTTTTGAAGCTGAAATTACACGGCGTGGGCGCCTCCGTTGCAGAGTCTGTAAAAAATGATGTAAAAAATTATGTAAAAAATTAAGTGGGTACTATTTTTACAGTTAAAATAAAGGACGCCATAATAAAAATGCAACAGGCCCTATTGTTGGTTTCTGTCATGTAATGTCTCTGGGGCCACCTCTGTAACAGACTCAAATGCAGAAGTGAACCAGGTTTAAGGCTCTTCTAAGATGGCTCTTATAGAGTGTCAGACTGGGATCTATGGGGCCCACCATTAGAGCTGACTTTTAGAGCCCACAGTAGTGCTGACTCTTGGGGTCCACCGGTTGATCTGACTTTTCGGGCCCATCAGTGGAGTTGAATCTTGGGACCCACTAGTAGAGCTAATCTTGGAGACCACCAGTGGGGCACACTCTTGGGGACCACCAATGGAGGTGAATTTTGGGTCCCACCAGTGGAGTTGACTCTTGAGGTCCATCAGTGGAGATGATTCTTGATGCCCTCCAGTGGATTTGATCCTTGCTGTCCACCCTCCATCTACTGAACATGACAGCACATGTCAGCTGTTTTCTGTCTCTCTTTCTCTGCCTTTCTCACTGAAAAGCAGCTCCAGGTCTGCCATGTCCAGTGGCCCACAATGCCAATGGCCCACCAGGGGATTCACTTGCTCCCCTGTGGACCAGTTGAAGCCTACACGCAAAGGTGAATCTTCCGTTGAGCCACCTAACACGAGGCAGTCCTAGAAAACATAGTTAGTAGAGTTTTGCTCTAGAGTGGGGTTGTGTTTCAGATTTGGGTTGATGTCAAATTTGACCTGAATCCAAGTAATTAATTTCAGGTTGATCTGAATCTAATTTTGACCCTAAACCTAACTTTAAACCTAAAACTAGTATAGAATTAGGGTTAGAATTTTTTACTGGCTTTTAAAGGTTAACTTACCATTCCTCAATGCCCTCAGTCCTTCCTTGCTCCTGGTGTGGCTTAACTTCCAGTCCAAGGTAACCACCTTGGTCCATGTGGTGCAGCACCTCTAGTCAACATGACTAACAATAGCGACTTTGACCTGAGGTGACTCTCCACCTGAATCATTGAGGTGATATTGGAATGGAAGTTAAGCCACACCTGGAGCAAAGAAGGACCGAGGAGTCAAGATGACATAGAATTGGAAGTTTAGCCTCACCGGACACAAGGAAATAATTGTTAACACTTAAAAGCTAGTAATAAAAACCCTAATAATATTCCTAAACCTAGTTTAGTCTCAGAGTTAGGGATAGTCTTAGGGAGAGGGTTATGGCTAGGACCAGAGAAATTATCTTTGGTTTCGAGACATTCTGAATTTTTTAACAAGGTCGGCTAAACCAGTTTAAAACCAAACAGAGCCCAATTTCAACACTACTATTCTAGAGTAAAATGTGGTGGGTGTATGCTACATGTGTATAAATGTCTTTACATTTGATTACTATTGTACAGGTTTTGCTAGAAAAAAGCAAGCAATAATGCACCAAAGTGCTACATTTGGACTTGGTGTTAACAGTGATCAAAAGATGATATGTGCTTTTGGGCATTTGTTATTATCTATATTTGGTAAATATGGCGTCCACAAAGTTACCACATAAATAGTGCGATATCTCTTGCCCTCGTCTTTAAATATTATTGTTTTAAAATAACGGTAACTATAACAAATTCACCTATTAAGCCGCGTCCTCTTTTAACGGCACACACAATTAGTCTATGAGAGAGCGAGATCTTTCACAGTATATTATCTGATGAAGTTTGTTGATTTCTTTACAATTCTAAAAGCAGTATCGGTTGCGACAAGGACATATGTTGAGCTTAGATTCCAGACAGAAATGTAAGCAATACAAATCTCTTACTGTATATTTCTAGTAGATCTGTTTGGCTCAACAGGAGACTTAAAGATAGAGGCGGACATGTTATCAAATTTTTATTCTATGAACGAGAACGCGCGAATATGTAACTCGTAACATGCGAAGCAGCTCGTACTAGTTACAACAAGTGAGACATATCCTTAAAATCGTCAAAAACTTAAGAGTTTGTTGAGGTCCCTATTGCAAAAATCCATAACATGGGTGCCTTCCATTCTAACAGTATGCCGATTATAAAATAAATCTTCGCATATTTTTCTGATGGCGGACAAAGGGCGCCTTAGAGTGCGCCCTCCGGTACAATCAATGTCAGGGTTCAACTGTTGCTAATGTAAGTTTTGCCACTGGTAGCCTGCTTTTATTGGAGAAAAACTATTTCTACATAAAATTTTTCTCTATACTTCATCCCCATGTGATACCTTCATGCAAACATTCCCACTATTTGTCCACAAAAAAATTGGCTTAAACGGGATGTGCAGTTTTTAAAAACAATTTCCATTCATACTTTTAGGTAATTTTGAGTTGCTAGAGGTGCAGTTTTCTGTTCAGGTCTCTCAGCTCTTGGTACTAAGTTAAAAATGTCATCTCTCACTCTGGAGGACCTGCTACGACACCCATTAGTTTGAATTGGCACAGTGTAATGTTCAATATCCTGTGTGGTGGTGCTGCAGGGTAAATTAATACTTAGGGTCACATGTATGAAATCTGTCTAGGTCTAAAATTCACTTTGTTGCCCATAGCAATCAATCAGAGCGCCCTTTTCATTTCATATAGGGCTCTGGAAAAATTAAAGGGGCGCTCTGATTGGTAATGCATGTCTATGGGGCCAGCGGGCCCCATATCTACATATATATTATAAATATAACACAAGGGTAGACACCATTTAATATAGCATAAATTTGATAAAAATAGGGTCAGCCCATTTTACGTAAGATTGCATGTATGCCTAGATGTGTATCAAACAATCGTAATTATCTAGAGTTTCTTCTATATTAGTGCTTCTAGTAGCTAAGCACAGAGGAGGTGTGCTATTGGTCTAATGAGGTTGATGGCGTTGTCATATAGGTGCATGGATCTATGGGGCCAATGGCAGTGAGATGGCAGTTCCGTAGGATGTGGAAATCCTCCTGACGGTGTACTGTGCCGCCAAGGCTGAATTGAGGTTGGTTCCCTTGTAGAGTGGATGCTAGACAGTAATGATGCCAAGAGGTCAGGAAGGTGACGAGTGATCAGTGTCGTCAATTACGGTCTGTAGAAGTGGAAGCCCTAGAGAAGTCAGATGGCCCCTTGGAAGACGATGCTTGGATCTCGACTGGCTGGTGACAGAGTACCCAGGCCTAGTGTTGTGTGCCTAGACATCAGCATTGAACTTATACAGGGCGCCAGAGCATTCCCAGATTCCAACAGCTGGTTTAATTAGTGACAGGTGTGGGGAGAATATTGCACTTAGAGGCGAGTCATATATGTAACATACTCATTAGTGTGGCATAAAGTTGAGCCTATTCTAAATAGCTTTAAATGGTAAACTCAGTGATCACATAGATTATCTCCCCTCCCATGCTGAGGGCAGTGCACAAGCTAGTGACAGACCACTCTGTTCCCAGGTCGGCTGTTGCCCCATATCCTGTAAAATGAGCTGGAGTTTTTCAGTGCTTGAATAACTATTCAATAGAAATTGTCAGGCCATAAAATGGAGTCCAGCTGTAATTTCATGGAGAGATCAGGGTTGTCTGTTTTAAGTCTAGACCTCGAGCGTGTTGGGTCGTATGGCAGATGAGTTGAAATAAATCTGACACATTTTTGCATGACTCTTTTCTGGCTGGTAAAACGGGCATAGATTTGAGCATTGAAGATAGCTCAGATAAAAGAGCGTCACAGCATCTTACGAATTAGTTTTTTTAAGACATGGCACTGGGAATGAGTTTATGATGAGGCGCTGGAAGTCGTATCAGGTCTGCCGACTACGTTAGTCTGCCCTCAGCAAGGGGGTCATAACCTATGGTTATCAGGTTCTTCTTTAAAAGCAGGTTGGTAGAGAATGCACTTATAATGTTAATATGTATAGATTTTTTTTTGTATGTGGTAAATTAAGATAAATTAGAATAATTGAGCAATAATCTTTTTGCTTAATGATTATTCTGTGTTATTATATCCATTTCCCACTACATGTCAACTCAGGCTTCAGGAAAGCCACTTTGAACTTATGATACTTGGCTGTTCTAGGGCAGTATATTGTGCATCGCCAGTGTTGTTGGTGTCAGTCCTCCAGTCATAAATGGTGTAGAAACATTTACATTTGTAAGTACGACATGCCACGCCTAGAAGCGCCCTTAAATACAAGTTACAGCACATTGTAGCAAAGTTGCGTACAGCAGGGTTACCTCAATATGCGCTTAATTTTGGAGATGTGTGGCCTGCTCATAACAATGCGAGAGATAAAGGTCTGCATGCCAGTTTTTGGGCTGATTTGTGTTGGGTTGTTTTGGTTATGGTATTGTATGTTAAAATGCAGCAGCAGGAAGTACTGGGCGACAGCTCCGTACATACATGTGTGTCGCTTCACTCCCTTCCAGAATGATGCGGATCCATAATATATATGCTTTAAGCTTTTTTTCCTTCCTTGCCTTGCTGAAGAGAGCCATAACTTGTTTGATTTTTCCATCAATATATTATGTCTTGGTAGGAGGCTTTTATTTTGGCAAGTGCGCAAGATGTACTTTGTAAAATGTTTAGGTAGATTACACTGGGGGTCATCCTAGTCATAGTTATACTTAGGTTTTGTTTATGCATCCCTATCATTCTATTAGGCAAATAAGAATTGTTTAAGATTGGATAATTTTATTGTGCAAATGTGAAAAAGAAAGATACTTGTTTGCGGGGTGTATTGCATTATTATAGTCTTCAATAGAGAATAGTTTAGGTTGGAAAAGAATGTATGATATACTGTATCTCTATCAGTTGAATAATTATTGATCCACCAGTGTCCTAAATCATGTAATCGTATTATTTCTGTTAGTTTTATCGTACCTGCATTAGTAAAAAATAATGCCAGTCCAAACAATTTTCTTCAGTTTTAGAACGATTTTCTGTGCGTACCACATTAACTGAGTTTCTGTTACCAACACCGTATGGGGTCATGAGTAGATGAGTAGAGGGAGTCATTTCTTTTGTGGGCTGAGGTTACTTATTTTATTGCTAACCCGTGTATTTGTGTTGCGTATCTCGGAGATGTGTACTTTTCTGGAAGTGGCATTGTGACGACTTTGATTTAATATTTATTACGCAATAATTTTAGCAGGGGGAATACGTGTGATAATGACCTTAAAAAAACCTCAGTTGTAGCGGTTGTTTGGAATTTTTTATTCTGTTCTAGCAGTTGTTTCAGCATAGGCAGATATAATAGAAGTTCTATATTAGTTATATAATAGATATGAAGCTTTTTTCGGACATTGATACGTTTGAGTGAACATAATTATTGGTATGTAATTTTTTTTTATTTGTAAAATGGCAACAGGGAGAGTTATTTGAACTTTTAATATATATATATTTTTTTTACACTTTAAAACTTTTTTTTACTTTAACTTTGAGTCCCCTTAAGGGTTTCACCACTAGCGGGTGCGTTCATTTATACAGCCTAATACATTGTAATTACAATATCATATGGTGGTACAGATAGAGAAGGCAGTTTTCCCACTATCCTGGCCCTGGCGGGTGCCTTTGTAGAGTGGAAGATCGAAAAGCTATGGCATGATAGGAATGAGTGAATGGTAGGGCACCGGGCTACCGTTCCTCATTACTAAGTTTTTATCTACTTGGAGCCTCTGGCTGGGCCAGGCATTGGGGGTGGGGTGGTTGTCCGCGCGGAGCGTTTGTAAATGAATAGTCTTGATCAATTAGGAGGACTGCTGAACTGACCGCGCATCTGTGTAGGGAGCTGGGTGATTCACTACACATACATCCGAATGTCGTGTGAAGAGGATGGTTCAATATTCGTTGTCAGGAGAATACACTATGGGTGGGGTGCGCTGTGGCACTTATCTGTTCCTCGTAAAAAACTGTCTTAGTCCTTTTCTATTGGTATGTTATGAACAGGGTCTAGCAGCATCCACACCTCTTGATATATGGCTAGTAACCGCAACTGCGCGGAGGGCACTTAGTGTAGATGTCCCAAATTATTTGAGTGGCCTCTTGGTTTCGGATTGGCATCCACATTTCGATAGAATTAGACACACATTTTAAGGAAATCTTTGATCTCCAAACCCATGGCCACAAAGCAGTTAGGAACAGCCAGAGCTAACATGGTAACTTGGTGGAGCCTGAGGCCAGACTTGTGTATTGGTCTCTGAGCACCGTGCCGCTTTATGTTGAATGACCTGAATAGAGTGTGTGTAGGGGGGGGGTTGGGGGGGGCGGGGGACCCTTCATGAAGAACATGTCCAGAATCCAGGGGTAAAGGTGATTGCTTGAGGCAGAGCATTGTATTTTGGCTTTCTACTACATAGCACCTGAATGTATGACGCTGCAAGAAGAACAGAGAGGGCCAGTACGCATGGTAAAGAGTAGTGCCCTTAGTCCAGAACTTTGTCGTATTAAGATGTCCAAGTCTCTTGTTGGTTTGGCTCTCAGGCGGCGAGGGGTGGGGGCGGCGGGGCGGAGTAAGTCAAGAGTAAATACTCAATGAGTGACCCTGATACGAGAGAAAGAGAACTGAGGCGGTAAGCTAGGAGAAAGTATGCCCACGTGATGTGGTGCGATAACATGTATGACCTGCAGAAGAACAGCCAGACGCATGGTAAAAGGTGGTGGCCTGAAGCCAGACTTGGTGGTATTGGCTCTACACCTGGTGCCGCTGGTATGGTATGACCTGCAGAAAAGCAGCCAACAAGGGTAAAGGTGGTGGGGCCTGAGCTTCAAAGCAACACCATACAAATAAAACCCGCTATATGATAAGTGCTGTATCTCTAGAGTGTACCATCGCCCATCTTGCTATTGGTATGCCGTGGCAAAGAAAACCATAGCATAAAGACAGCCATCGCCACATGGACACACACACTTGCGAGGGGGTGGGGCGGCGTGCCGTGCGGCGGGGGGGCGGAGGGGCATTCCAGACTCAGGGTAATAGAGTTGGTGCCCTGACCAGACTAGTGGTATTAGGGCTAGCAACTGCCCTGTATGTATGACCTTGATCAGAAGAAACCAGCCAGACGCCAGGGTAAAGTGTGGTGCCTGAGGCCAGACTTGTGGTATTGTCTCTACACTAGCCCCCTGCTATGTATGACCTGCATAGGAACAGCCAGACCAGAGTAAAGGGTTGTGCCTGAGCCAGACTTGTGGTATTGGCTCTACACTTGCCCTGTATGTAAATGGGACCTCAGAAGAACAGCCATGGGTAAAGGTGGTGCCTGAGCCAGACTTTTGGTATTGGCTCTACACTGCCCTGTATGTATGACCTGCAGAAGAATAGCCAGACCAGGGTAAAGGTGGTGCCTGGGCCAGACTTGTGGTATTGGCTCTACACTGCCCTGTATGTATTAACTTCAGAAGAACAGCCAGACCAGGGTAAAGGTGGTGCCTGAGCCAGACTTGTGTATTGGCTCTACACTGCCCGTATGTATGACCTGCAGAAGAACAGCCAGACCAGGGTAAAGGTGGTGTCTGAGCCAGACTTGTGGTATTGGCTCTACACTGCCCTGTATGTATGATCTGCAGAAGAACAGCCAGACCAGGGTAAAGGTGGTGCCTGAGCCAGACTTGTGGTATTGGCTCTACACTGCCCTCTATGTATGATCTGCAGAAGAACAGGGTCATACATTCTGGTACATTCTACACTGCCTTAAAGCTATTTAGAACTGGCTGCTATGCGCCAACGTTCATACATGTCACCCTATATGACAAATCTGGTACATATATATCCACTATTCTCTAATCTGAATCTACCACACAGTACTGTCTGCACCAAAGTCAGTTGGTATGTTGTAAGGTGAGGCATCCAGCGTTTGTAACATTGTCCTGAGTACAGGAATATGTTCTTGGTCAGGATATAGTCTAATGTTTACCCAATAGACCATGAAGTGTAGTTATGTTGTCCAAGCCCCCTGGGCTCCATAGTCTATACATTTACAGCCATTTGAAATGTTGATGAAAAGGAGTGAAAAATATCAGTCCAAAAATATTCGCGCCAGGGGATCTAAAAACCCATTAGTGACATTTACCCAGCGCTCCAGTGCCCCAAACCAAAAATTACATTTATAATGTTTTATTTCCAGTGGAAGCACCTTGATGACTCTCACTCCATAGATTACTGTACAAGCTGTATTTTCAAGGTGCTAAAGAGAACCAGGGCTGATATCCAAGGATAATGGTGACAAGTATTCATTATTAATGAACCTTACTATCAGGCTCAAAAACAAACGCCGTATTTTTTGGACTATAACACACAGATAAGTTTTAGGTGGAATAAAGAATAAATGTAAGCTAAATGGTATTCTAAAAGGTTAAATAGAATGAGTTCTGGTTCATATCTGGGTCGGAGGTTTTATTAGGAGCCTTAGTCGCAGATTCCGAAAAAAGGATTGAAATAACAGAGCAGAATTCTGTGCTATTTTCTCCATTCAAATGATGAACAACATGACGGAAACCTACAGACCCTATAATGGTCAATGGCTCCAGTGGGCGCTGTTGGGGATTCATCATTTAACAGTTCTGGTATCGTCGTTAATTTAATTTCTCTGTTCTTATGATGGAATAGAAATACGAAAATTAGAGATCAAGTGTGAACTGGGCCTAAATAAATCAATTTTCAAGGCAAGGCACTGAAACAGTTACAAGTATTTGCAGTTTTTTGTCTTTTTAACTTTTCATTGTTTTTTTTTTTTAAGTTCCTGCATTGCATTTGACTATGCTATGATAAGTGTGACAGTCAATGGCAGGCTCCTGAACATGGCAGACTATTTGGCTTTTTGCTGCTATGGTGACCATCAACACTCACCAACTGCATTGTAGGGATGTCAATGGGTGACAATTGGAGCCCTCTTACTATGTCAACTGCCTAGATGCCATGGCTACTATTGACTGTGGCATAAAGGGCTTAAATGGCCAGGACCAGAGCTTGCTCCGATCCCGGCCACTGCATTGGGAGCCCGGCTGTACATAACAGCTATCTCCTGCTGTCGATCACACAACAAAAATGCCATAAATGTAAGGGGTGCTGCGTTACCATCGTAAATGTTCAGCGCAGAGCCTGAAGGGAACTATAAGACACATTAAACGTTTAGCCTCTTCTGCATCTTAGGGCTTGTTCACACGGAGTTTTGCATCAGTATTAACACCCGCTTTTTAGATGCATCTCGGGGACCGGCAGGAAGGACCCAGAGACGCATCTAACAATTAGCAGTGAGATTATCACTGCCGGCAATGAGGAACACGCAGCGACATTCACATGAGAGATCGCTGCTGCGTGTTTGCCCTGCGCTTGTCGGGTCCGCTTTACAGACCCGATCAAAGAATTGCATGTCATTTCTTTTATTACATCCGCAAGACTGACCCGACAGGCGCAGGGAAAACACGCAGCAGCGATCCCTCATGTGAATGTCGCTGCGTGTTTCTCATTGCCGGCAGTGATAATCTCACTGCTAATTGTTAGATGCGTTTCTGGGTCCTTCTTGTCGGTCCCCGAGACGGATCTAAAAAGCGTATGTTAATACTGAGGCAAAACTCTGTGTGAACAAGCCCTTATAGTTCTAAAAGTATGGTAAACATTGTTAGCTCTGCAACAATAACAACTTATATAAAGCTGATATGTAATGATCGGTGTAACTTAATTGCTTTTCTCATGGATTCCACTCTAAAAAACAGTATCAGACTCTGTTCACACTGGTGTCCTGGCTTCCTTTTATAATGGGGGTACGATGCTGTACCAAAATGGGGGCCAATGCCTCCAAAACAAATGATATCATGAAAACTTCATCTGTCGACATGGCACGGCCACAGGAGAGGGTCGTAGCACAGAAGTGAACTGTGTGACAATGAGGGATGTGGCAAGGTTCCTTGGGTCATAAAGACGCACTGAATAATAGCAACAGTCATGGTTGATTATCTCTGAAGGATAATAGATAGGATTACTGAACAAAGGAGAGAGAAAGCGGACAGATGCTTTAAAGATCTGCAGGAATTAGGAGACATGTCGTCTTAAACCAGGAGGATTTTATTTCCAGCTTGTCATGAAAGAGAAGACGAGCCATGACGATGCTTTATTAGGGTCACTTTCAGTTATATAGATATAATAGTGCAAGGCCTGGAGCGGATGTATGCATGACAGCACTGAAAGACCGGAGTCTATTAACTGTGAATGAGATGAAGTTGTCAAAGGGATCAAAATACAAGAAACAGATAGATGGATAAAAGAGATGGATATAAGAGATAGATAGATAGATAAATATGAGATACATAGATAGATAGATAAATATGAGATACATAGATAGATAATATAATACAGATGATAGATAAATAGATAGATAAGATATCTATATTATCTATGTATCTTATATTATCTATTTAACTATATATCTATCAAGATAGACAAGTAATATATCTATCCATTATTATATATCTAATTGTCATCTATCTATCTAATCTATCTATCTATCTATCTATCATATCTTATATTATCTATTTACTTCATATCTATCTATTTCTATACCTATCTATTTCTATACGTATATGTATGTATATATATATAAAATATATAATATATAAATATATATATATATATATATTATATATATATATATATATATATAATATTCATTCAGTATCTCACAAAAGTGTGCTCTTTCCCCTTCGTATGAGGATGCCCCACAGATGCTCAATAGGGTTTAGGCCTGGAGACATGCTTGGCCAGTCCAGCACCTTCAGCCTTAATTTCTTTAGCAAGACAGTGGTCGTCTTACTGGTGTGTTTGAGGTTGTTATCATGTTGAAATACTGCCCTGCGGCCCAGTTGCCGAAGGGGGGGGATCATGCTCTGCTTCAGTATGTCACAGAACATGTCGGCATTCATGGTTCCCTCAATGAACTGTAGCTCCTCATAACCGGCAGACACTTCCACCACCATGCTTGATTGTAGACAAGACACACTTTTCTTTGTACTCCTCACCTGGTTGCTGCCACACACGCTTGACACCATCTGAACCAAATTAGTTTATCTTGGTCTCATCAGAACACATGACATGGTTCCAGTAATCCATGTCCTTAGTCTGCTTGTCTTCAGAAAACTGTTTGCTGGCTTTCTTATGCATCATCTGTAGAAGAGGTTTCCTTCTGGGATGACAGCCATGCAGACCAATTTGTTTCAGTGTGCGGCATATGGTCTGCTCCCTGACAGGTCCACACCCCTTTTCCCTCTGCAGCAATGCTGGCAGAACTTATCTTTAGAAATAACTCTGAGGACATGCACTCAACTTCTTTGGTCGATGATGCCGAGGCCTGTTCTGAAGTGGAACCTGTCTTGTTAAACCTCTGTATGGTCTTGGCCACCGTGCTGCAGCTCAGTTTCAGGGTGTTGGCAATCTTCTTATAGCCTAGGCCATCTTTATGTAGAGCAACAATTCTTTTTTCAGATCCTCAGACAGTTCTTTGCCATGAGGTGCCATGTTGAATTTCCAGTGATCAGTATAAGAAGTGTGAGAACGGTAATACCAAATTTAACACACCTGCTCCTCATTTAAACCCGAGACCTTATCACACTAACGACTCACATGACGCTGTGGAGGGAAAATGGCAGATTAAACACAATTTGTACATTTTCTCTTAGGGGTGTACTCACTTTTGTTGCCAGAGGTTTAGAAATTGATGGCTGTGTGTTGAGTTATTTTGAGGGAACATCAAATTTACACTGTTACAGAAGCTGTACACTGACTACCTCATATTTTATCAAAGTGTCATATCTTCAGTGTTGTCCCAGGAAAAAGATATCATACAATACTTAATATGAGGGGTGTACTCACTTTTGTAAGATACTATATATAAGATATAAAATATATATGTATATAAGTATATATATGTATATATACTGTTCACAAAAAGTTAGGGATATTTGGCTTTCATGAACATTTTTTTAAATAAACTAAATGAGCCGATCTCTTCCCTTAGATGCACATATCCAACTGTTCAATGTTTCGGCACTTTTTGCACAACTTGCTGATCTCTAACAAGGAGCTTAATCACCCAATAAATGTTAATTGTAGGGGATCAGTTTGAATTGGGATTTAAACAGTCCTCCTCATCATGCTGTTCACATTTTGATCAACATCTTACAATTGATCAACCTACTTCACCATTGCGAGGCTTCAAGCAGGATGCTCTCAGACGGAAGTGGCCACAGAGTGTCATCATCAGGTTATATCAGAGATACAGAGAGACTGGATGAGTCACAGAAAGGCAAAGAAGTGGACATCCTTTGGCTCCATCACACACAGCTGACATCTTCATTGTAAACATTTTCCTATGGCACCGGATGATAAATACCACACAACTGCAAGCAAACACTGAACAGTTGGACACGTGCATTCTAAAGTTATGAGATGGTCACATTTAGTTATTTACATTTTTTTTCAAGAAACGTTATGTTCAACCTGAAGTTTCAACCAAAAGCTAAATATCCTTAACTTTTTGTAAGTAGTGTGTGGGTGTGTATGTGTATATATATCAACATAAAACTCTCCACGAGCCAGCCTCAGTGAACTGGAAGATGGCTGCACTTGCACAGTTCTCCTTGTTCTTTTCTATGGTAGTTCTATGTATATAGCTGAGGTAGTTTGCTTGGCTATATTTGGAACTCTCATAAACATTAATTGGTAAGAGCTGTGCATGGGCAGCCATCTTCCCATTCACTGAGGCCAGCTTGTTGCAAGACAGCCTCAGGTAAAGGATTTTGCCCAAACCCCTTAATAAAACTTAATCAGTACATTATATGTAACCCTAAAGTGGTGCCAATGAAAAACACAACTTATCCTGGAAACAACAAGCCCTTTTGCAGCAACAGTGATAGAAAAATAAAAAATTATGGCTCTCTGGGACAATTTGAGTGGTTGATGACCAAAACAGGCTCCGTCTTGAAGGGGTTACTAGAGGCCACTGTGCAGTTGTTGCCCTTCTACTAATGCCAGCCATGACCCATATTCTTCTGCTTGCCCCTTGAGTCCACCCTCTGCCTTCCCTTCATTGCCCTGAGCTCAGGAACGTTGCTCTACATGCTTGTTTTCGCTTTGTTCTCCTCCCTTCTGGGTCATTTTCAGCTTCTGCTCATAACAAATGAACTGAATGTCTCTAGTGACAGCACGATCAACAAGGCAGAAAAAGTCTAAATAATATTATTTGCCAACAGCAATCTCCCTAGGGGGATTTTTTTTGTATGTTTTTGAATGAACCGCTACTAAGTAGACTGGAAATGGAGAAATGTCCCTTTTATTACGTCCCAATTATACAGCATTTGTAATTTTCTCTGATTCTGTTTAATACAAAAAGCTCTCGGCTACTCCCCAAATTAATGTGCCGGGCACGGGCCAGATTGTGGCATCTGGATACAGAAAGCCACCAATTTAAATGTGGGATCAATCAATGACAAAAGAGAGACGGCAAAACATAAACCAAGTGGAGATGAAGGTTAGGGCCGAGTGACAATCGTTTGTTTCGTTTAAATGATCAATTATTCACGGGGCGTAATAATGACAGAAACTACACAACCTCGACTAACACCGGCAACAAAGGTTAATTGATATCTAAGGTCTGTCTTCAGTCATCAGAGCGAGATATGTTTTCTTGGCGTTCACCCTTTCATTGCCAGGGTAGAATTTTACAAGCCAAGTTTCACAAACCCTCATTTCAGAAATTTCTAGAATAAGGATGTAAGGATGATCCCCAAAAAGTCAAAGCCCTCTGGGAACTCAACGACTCATTTTCATCTCGACTTCAGGGGAGATTCCTCAAATAACTCCAGTATAAAAGTTCCATGCTCTGTTAATGGCTTGATTGGTTGCACTTGCCCATAATGAAATCAATGATTAGTCAAAGTTCCTGTATAAATTTATAGGGGGGTAGAAATATTTAGCGCCCGCCACTTCTTGCTTTGTCTACTACTGAAAATGACCTGCCAGTCCTCGGTCAAACATGTCCAATTTATAGGTTTTATCATCTTTGTGAGGAGCAAAGCATAAAACAGTTAAAGGGGGTTTCTAAGAGTTTTAAAAACCTCTCTAGCACCTTTCACTTTGCTATAATAGAAAATTAACTCATACTTCACTCTCCCGTCACCACCATCCCAGCGCTAACGTTGCTCCAGTGTTCACCATCCTCCGGTCCCTCACCGATGACATCACGTTCATAGATCACTGTATGGATAATAGCTTCCTATATCAGAACTCACATAGTAGGGCTAGATAGCAGAAAGCAAATCACTGCCCAAAGAATAAACCCAAATAAAATATGACCTTTAACCCCTTAATGACCATGGACATATGAGTACGTCCCCAGGGTCGCTAAGGGGCTTTGCAGGAAGATCGCTTGCGATCCCACCACACAGCCGCCTGGTGTTAGCGGCTGATCGCAGCTAACACCCGGTGGCTTCAGCACGGGGGGCGGCGCCGCCTTTCCGGGCTGTTTAACCCTTTAGAGACTGCGTAAAATGGGTTGTCTTTTAAAGAAGGGGGAAAAAAGGGGCCGCGCATGTTTTTCACAGATTGGAGTCCCCCCCAGCGTGACTATGGGGGGTCCGATGCCCCGGGCAGGAATGGGGAGCCTTGTAACCTCCCTCGCTTCCATGTTTCCCTTTTGCCCCTTTGCACCATCTTGGTACAGCCTAATGCATTGTTATGCAACATTAGGGTGTATTAACGATCGCACCCCCCCAGTGAAGCACCCTAGGGGGACTCGTGTTAAAGTAAAAATAAATAAAAAAGCTTTAAAGTACAAAAAAAAAGTATTAAATTTCAAATCCCCCTCCTTCCACCATTTTAAAATAAAAACAATAAATAATAAAAAAAGTTACACATTTTTGGGGTACCCCACATATGAAAAAGTCCAATCAAAAAAATATAACATCATTTATCCTGACACTAACACCGTAGAAGAAAAAAAATTTCCCAAAATGCCCAATTGGTTTTTTGTTTCTTTAAAGTGCATAAAATTGGGAATAAAAGTGATAAAAAAAAGTCGCATGCATCAAAACTGCTAGCAAAAAAAAGATGTTTCAGCCCACAAAAAAATCCCCCTCACTAAAGTCCGTGGGGTGTTGCACAAAAGGTTATCGGTCGCACAAAAGGGCGGGGCGGCGAAAATTTTTAAAAAAATGGAAAAGGGTTTGAATTTTTTTAGGGTACCCAAAACATAACGGAAACCCTACATGTTTGGCGGATGCGTACATCTGCTTTATCCTCTGTGAAACCTTTCTTATTGAAAAAAAAAGTGTCGGATTTTGATGGCAAAATTTTTTCTTGCACTATTAAAAATTAGGTTTTTTTAGGGTAAGTGCTGCTAGCGGAGCCGCCCTTTCCGGGGCAATGACCCAACAGTCAGGTGGGGAAGAGGAGGATAAGAATAGACTTTTTTCGGTCCCCTTGCTGCCTATTTATTACATGGGAGCTCTTATGCCTGGTACGTGTATTTTTGGTTTGCAGGAACAGGAATGATAACCTATTGGATTTTCCCTTGGGAAATTCAGGACTTTATTCATCCAATTGTGAGTTTTACAACAATTCAAAAAATTGTCCTGTTTTCCCTTGTAGGATATATGATTTTTTTTGTATGTTTGTTTGGGGAGTTTTAACTTTTATCTAGGATTTATTAAAAATTATATTTTGTTGGGTTTTTTTCTTTGTGCAGTAATTTGTTTTCAAATTTCCCCAAAATATTTAATCGATAATTTTCGGTTTTGATACGAAAAACCCAACTTGTTAATCAATTTTCTCGAACCTGTAGTTCTCGAAACTTATGGTTTCACAAATGCTTTGTAAGAACCATTAAGTGTCATGATTGTCACTGACAGACCCCCCGCTTTGGGGGTCGGTCGCCCGGGCCACGCCGCTGCAACAAAAAAAAACCGTGGTTTTGGACTAGTTTCTTTTTATTTTTTTCACCCGGAACACTGCCCTACTTTGCTCTGTTTAAATTTATTCCAATGCCCCGTAGTCATATCCCCCACATTGCACTGGAACACAAGAGGGGCCTTTACTCATCGATACTACTTGGTGCCCCCCGACCAGTTTCCCCACATTAGGTTTTAAAAATTGTTAACGGGGGAAACCCCAAGCTACTTGCCCTGAAAAAGGAAAAGTCAACTTCAGTTTGAGGAGACCATCTCTGGACTGTGTAATTCACTGCTTGGGCATTTCCTCCTGCAAGGTAGTCACTGCCCAGCCCCCTTAACTCCCACATTACATGTCTCCTATCTACATTATCCAGATATATTTTTATCAATTGGATTGGGCAATTGATAATGGTAATACTTCACATTCAAGTGAAGTTTTAGCAAAAACTAATTCCTGCTATATGATCTTATGGTAGTACAGTCAGATTTGTCATAATATTTCATTTCTGAGAGGAGGTCATGAGCCTTGACCCTAATCAGTGTCGAAATAGGGGGCCCACCAGTAAAGGTGATTCCTAAGGCTTACCAGTTGAGTTTATTCCTGGGTCCCACCAGTGAAGTTTATTCCTGGGTCCCACCAGTGAAGTTCATTCCTGGGGCCCACAAGTGAAGTTGATTCCTGGAATTCACCACTGATGTTGTTCCCTGGAGCCCACCAGTGAAGTTGATTCCTAGGGTCCAAAAGTGAAATTGATTCCTGAGGCCTACATATGAAGTTGATTTCTGGGGCCCACCAGTGAAATTGATTCCTGGGGTCTACATGTGAAGTTGATTCCTGGGGCCCATAAGTGATGTTGATTCCTGGGGACTACCAGTGGATGTGATTTTTGGGGCCCACCCTATAGCTCCTGTACATGACTGACCCTCACTCAATCTGACTCTCTTTCTGTCCTTTCTCCCTGAAAAGCAGCCCCTGGCCTTCCAGACCCAAGAGCCCTATGGGGGATTCCCCTGTGGGCCAGTCCAAGCGTGACCCCAATGATGTCTTATCAGGATCCTAAAGGAAGGACCAAAAAGCTCCTGAGCAACAATGCAAAATCTGTAGCAACATCCTCCTAATATCATGTATCACATGTAGTAGTATCGAGGCTGAATGACCATTGAAGTTTAGTTGCGCCCATGATCCTTTTACTCCCTCCAAGAGAGATCAAGCTAATGTCCTAAAGAATTAGTGCTCCTATCCACTGGGTCTTCCAACATCTCTGACTGTGGAAATACTTCCTTACATTTTTAACATTGTATTTTAGTACTATAGGCCCAAAATGCTTCGCCCGGAGAAGAGTGTAATTTATCACACGAGTCGGAGCCCGTGTTTGTTTTCTTCCGAGGGACAAGCCCTGTCACCAAGTGAAACAGGGGAAGATATATTTACAGGTAGAAGTGAAGTAAACTGCTATTGTACAAAACGTGAATTGTTCTTGACTTTGTGAATACTTACCATTGACCTTGGAGTGACAGATTTAAGACAAGCACTTGCAGTGTGCGCACCTTCACGCTGAAGACACAAGACGACTTCAGACTAATTTAACTTATACATTGCAATCGAGCCACTGAGGTCAAACACGTCTCCATTTCACCTTTGCAAGACTGGGCAGGGGCAGAAAGCCCCCCATTCACTATGGCGTTTTTAACTAGACAAAGATTTAACCTTGTGCATGTTGTGTCTCTGCATATCAGGTATAGGAACATTTGACTGATGGGCGTCTTTATAAAATAATTTCACAAGTCAGTGCCTGAATAATATGGTTGTATAATTGTTTGTACTGTTGACACCCTGGTTTTCTATAGACTTCTTAGGCAATCTTGTTTGGGGATTGCAAGCGGAAAGCATATTGAATTGCAAGAAACCATGTTTTTTACAAAAGCAGATCATTAGCAAGTGTCATGGGGAATTATATGGAGTGTCATGGCTGACACATGAAGAGTCTACAACAGATCATTAGATTGTAATCATTTTATAGTTTTAATTTAAACCTATCCATGGTTTTTATAATATTTTCCCAAAATATATTTGCTGTAAATACACTGACAAGCAAAAAGGTAACAATATTTTGAACTTGTCCCTTTCAGGCTCCATATCTCATCATCCACTCTAGCTTTGAATGAGATACTACCATTATTTTATCGACAATTCTCTTGGCTATCTCATACATAAATTTGACTTTTTCACATTTACTGGGGTCAGTCAGGGACTGACACCGTAGACACTGGGAAGTTGTGGATCCTCTGGACCACCGCGAGCATAGATGGTAAAGTGGAGACCATGCGAGGGAGATGAGTCTCAGAGGTCCCTGGTCTTCAACAGAAGACACAAGGCCAGATGAACTTGGCTGTGGAGAACCTCCAGGTCGCTGCCCCTGACGTGGCTACTTGCAGTGACAGCTGACGTGCAAGACGGAAGACACTGGGTATAGGCAGAGGTGACGGGTAACAGCAGGTATAGCCATAGGCAGGGGAAAGAGTCCCACGCAGGTAATGGGCTGGTACAACATCAGGAAAGAGCAGTGGTGCCATGGCAGACAAAAGCAGATAACTTTGGACAACATGGGGTTAACATGGGTTAACATTGGGTAACTGTAGAGCACACAGATACTGGTAACAGCAATAGCACAGCAACAGAGGTCAGGATCCAATTATAAATATCAATGAATTGACCAAGATCAGAGGCAGGAAGTCACTTAAATGAGTGGAGGTTGAAGATCATTGGTAAATAGGGCACTGTCCCTTTAAATATCAGAGCAGTGTTGCCCCCTAGGGGTGCACGTGTGTGCAAAGGAAGCCAGAGAGGATGGGTGTGAGCAGGATCATGGGCCAGAGCAGGAGTACGGACAGGTGAGTACCTAGTCTCGGGTGCGGGGACGAGAGCTGCAGCGAAGACATGGGCACATCTGCAGTCCTAGTCAGGGACCGCAGCATGCTCCTTGCAAGACTTGCAACTATTTAGTTTATGCTTAGTTCTGTAGATTCTTGTCATGTAACTGCATTGTTACTGTTTTGCTCCTAAAAATCAAAATTTTAATTTGTATTATTTTGCTAGTATTTGATAAATCCACCACTGGCTTTCAGCACTGCCTGAATCCTTCTGGGCTCTGGATCAGATTCAAGCATGTCTCGACCAATATCTGATCCCAGGTCTCTTCTACACATTCCCAATTCAACTTTTTCTTCAACTCTACCCACAAGTGTTCCATTGGGTTGACATCTGGAAACTGAGAGGGACAATCCTGCAACTCTACTTCATTGACATTGAAACATTTCTTTTACAATCCTGGCATATGCTTCGGGTTATTGTTCTGCTGGAACACTATGTCGTCCTTTTCATACCAGTAGTACTCTAGTGTATGAAGTAACTCATCTTGTAGGACACTCACATATAGCTCAGCATTGAGATCACCATCCATCCTGGTCAAGTATCCAACGCCTTTGGCTATAAAACAATCCTATATCATCAAGCTTCCTCCTCCGAACTTGACAGTTTCTTAAATTTCTGGATCTTTTAAAGTATGTTCACAAGGCGTAATTGGGGGCGCATTTCGGCACATATTTGCACCTCAATACACCCGAAATGCGCCCCGCAATTACGGTAATTCAATTATGTCCATCTCCCCAGGCATACATTACGAGCATATTGGATAGGACAGCAATGGGACCCCCCCGACTTTATAATTAAAAACCGCCCATACACCACGGTAAAAACCCCGGTAAACAATCCTTAACCCTTTTTTCCTTTTTTTCTTCCGACTCATTTACCCCACGACTTCATCTCATTGCCCCAAAATCACCCATTTCCAAATCCTCACTGTCCATTTTCGTACTTTTTTTGCAAACCGAACCGCCTTCTTATAATGAATTTTTAAGTTAGACTGCTTCCCCTTTGTTTTTGGGCCACCATTGCGACTTGTGTAATGCGATTTTTGCATTTGCTTGCAGGGACGTCTGTGATCTCACTATTTTAAAACCTCATTTTATGCAGTTTGGAAATTTTCTTGCCCAGGAACCATTTATAGCTGGATGATGAGGTTTCTCTTTTCTTGGGAAATCTTCATATCTGTTCCTTGATTTGAACCAGTGACCTTTCACTTGGGAATCAATTTAATAATACACTGAGCTATTAGTGAATGTGAGAACAGATTGTAATTTGTAGTAACAAGAAGAAAAAGATTGCCCCATCACCAGGAGCAAAACAGTAACAATGCACTTACAGGTACATGACAAGAATCTGCAGAACTAAGCATAAGCTTAATAGTTGCAAGTCAAATTTATGTATGAGAGCCAAGATAATTGTCCATAAAATGATGGTAGTCTCACGTTCAAACCTGTAGTAGATGGTGAGATACTGTATGGAGCCTGAAAGTAAAAATTTCAAAACACTGTTACCCTTTTGCTCATCATTGTATGTATATGTATAACAGGGATACAAATATACAGCTGTAAGGTGGGCCCCTGAGAATCAACCCCTTTGGTGCGCACCAGAATCAACTCGACAGATAGGCCCCAGAATAAAATTCCAATGGTGGGCCCTAGACACCCCAGTCTGGCACTGCATGTGTACACAAGCTTCCTTAGGTTATTAACCTCCTCTCTCTGCTCTAGCAGTGGCCATACAATGCCCATACTGCCCCTGTCCACCACTAAAAGTACCTACATTGGGAGAATGATTATTATAACTGGACCATGGAGGACTGGAAAGGCAGTCAAGTTTGATGAACGGCATTGTCTTTTCCCCATGGATGGGTAGGTGTGTGTTTACTTACCTGGGAAAAAGAGACCCAGGAAACAATATGGGAAGAAAACGGCCGGGGGGGGCATTTTGATGGGCAATGTTCTGCGGAAACCTTTGGTCCTGGCATCATGTGAATGTCACTGTACAGGTACCAGCTACCTCAACATTGCACAGACCAAGTCCACCCCTTCATGACAGTGGGATTCACTAATATCAGTGTATAATTTAATCAAGATAATGTTCCTGGCACACTGCAAACATTGAGGAACAAGACAAAACCTTTAAGGTATTAACTTGGCCCCAAATTCTCCAGATCTCAATCTAACAGAGCATATGTAGGTTGTGCTGGAAGACCAAATTTGATGCATGGAGACTGCACCTCACAACTTACAGGACTTAAAGGGGTTGTCTCACTACGTCAATTCCTCTTACCTCAGTTTTGTTGTTTTCTTGGTTTCATTTTTGAATTCAGGGGCTTCTACTGGCCTACAGTGACGAGCTGCTAGACACCAGGTCTTAGCAAAAACGACCAGCACTGGCAGGCTATCGGGAAGATCGAGCATTTCCTGTAGCTATACGACCTGAGGGAGCTGATACATCCCAAACAAGAGGGGATATCTTGAAATAGGAAGACTGGTAAGGACCAATGCAAAGTATTTTTTTGTAAGACCTTCAACATCAAAAGCAATCCTTGTAGTGAGACAACCCCTTTAAAGGTTCTGCTGGAAGCTCATAGGGGCCCAAAAACACAGGACACCTTCATAGCCTGTGGACCTTGACACTTCAGAGCTGCTTTGGGGGCATGAAGCGGTCCTACACAAATATGGACTTATCAATGTAAACTCTACTCTACTTGACTACTGATGTAGCAGTATGGGTTTCTGCTCCACACAGGTTGTTCTTTGGGATCTCATGCTCAGGGACGGGGGGTTGGGAGGGAGAATTTTGTTATTTATCACTAAGTTGTCAATATCAAACAAAAATGAGGTTGCCATGCATATGGCAGATCCCTTCGTTTTTTCCCCAAGAGAAGCAGAGCTGACAGTGTACACCAACTTAATGGGCCCAATTGCTCAATTTTTAAACAGTCCTAGTTCTAGTGTCCTCTTCTTGGACAAGGGACCTTTTCAGTTCCCTCTGTTACCAGGGCCCACTAACATTTATACTCCTTCTCCTACTATAGACAGAAGCATGCACATATGACCAATGTCAGATAACTACAATCAGTTTTAAAAAAGAATGCTACTGCACTAAAGTAAAAGTCTCTCTTACCAGCTCCACAAGTCCGCTGCCTTGGGATAACCTTTGATTCCAATCCGTCCTTCAAACTGCAGATCCAAGCCCTCACCTTTGCCTGCCGCCTCCACCTGAAAAATATCTCCCGAATCCGCTCATTCCTTAACTCCGAAAGCACAAAAATGCTGGTCCATGCCCTCGTTATCTCCCGCCTAGACTATTGCAACACCCTTCTCTGTGGCCTCCCATCTAGCACTCTCGCTCCTCTCCAATCCATCCTTAACTCTGCCGCCCGTCTGATTCACCTCTCTTCTCGCTATTCCTCTGTCTCTCCCCTCTGCCAATCCCTTCACTGGCTTCCCATTGCCCACGAATTCATTTTAAGTTAGTAAAACCATGACCTACAAGGGGGTTTTCCCTAACCTTTTCCCTCCATACATATCTGCCTTAATCTCCAGATATCTCCCCTCATGCAACCTCCACTCCTCACAGGACCTCCTTCTCTGCTCTCCTCTTATCAGCTCCTCACACAACCGTCTCCAAGATTTCTCCCGTGCTTCCCCCATATTCTGGAACTCACTGCCCCAACACTTCAGACTCTCCCCCACTCTCACTAGCCTCAAAAGCAACCTGAAAACCCATCTCTTCAGCCTATAACCTACAATAACCCTGCTGCCCCTACACCTCCCCACAAACATGTCTGCCCCTCACCTTCTGTATCTTCCAACCTTCCTTGTAGACTGTCACCCCGCACGGGCAGGGCCCTCTCTCCTTCTGTACCAGTTGTTAATTATTAATTTGTCACCTTTTTACTTATTTGACCTATGTTATGTATGCAACCCAAATGTACAGCGCCGTGGAACCAAGAGCACTCAAAAATAAATAATAACAACAATAATGATGTGCACCATATGTTTTCATGATTTGCCAAAGATTATAATGCAAATTATGGCTTATTTTTCGCTCTGAACTGTTACCGGGGAAAAACCTGCACCTTAACTAAGGAACCGTAGTAAAATGGAAGTAGCCTCAAAGGGGCTATTCTGTCCTTGTGGGGGTCCAAATTAGCTTAAAAATAACAAAGGGTGCACCGAGAAAGAACAATCACAACATGCCTTGCTGCTATGAAAGTGCTTTCTGGCTGTGAGGGTCTATTGGCACGTCCTTATCTACAGACCCCTACAGACCCCAGCTCAGGAATGTTTGGACACAGGGTGTAACTTCAGAAGAGGTGCCATCTTGGATTACACAACGATCTCTACAAAACTACAGGCGGCCATTCTGTTAACACATTAGTGACAAGAGATATACAGACAGCTTTTACATGCTGTATTACATAGGTATGTGAGGTATGTACTAAGTAATAAATTTAAATGGAGACACAAAGGATCACACATATATAACCTTTGTTCCCATCCACAACAGTAGCATTAATAATGAGGACTATGTAATTCCTTGAAGTTCCCATTTCTGCAACACTTCTTTAAATGCTGCTTTGCCTCTAAAATGTAAAATAGTAACCTTGGAAATCCGGATTAAAAGTCTTGTTTTGTGTATACAGCTCTTATGCAGATCTATATGTCTCCCCAGTAACAGACTGCCAATACATACCTCTTTTCAGAAGAAGAAGTAGATGGAAAAGGACAATATGTGAGTGCAGGATCAGACCATCATCAGGGTTTGCTTATAGTCTGTTAGGACGCATCCACACGGCATAGGACAAATACTGGCCGGTATGCCGGCCGGTATTTGTCCTGTTTTGCGGCTGTCCCCACGGCCGCGGCGGGGGGGGGGGGGGGCCTTTTCTCCGCGATGAGTAGAGATGAGCCCTCCCCCCTCCCATTGAGAAACACATCTTCCGTCCGTAACCCCGAGGGAAGATTGTGATTCTACACTGTCTTGCCGCGGGACCGCGGGCGGCAAAACCGTCGGGCAGAAAACCCGTGCAGTGGGACTGCTGCACGGGTTTTCCATAGAGCACAATTGTGCTCATTTTCGGCCGGTTTTTCAGGCGGTCTGAAACTGCAAACCGGCTGAAAAACCGGCCGCAAACCCTTGCCGTGGGGACATGGCCGATCTATAGAGTTGCACATTTGTATACAAATTTTACAATTTTTTTTTTCAACACACAAAGCTGCTTTCCTGATATTTTGGATCCGTGCAAAATAATTTGGAAAATTCTACATACCTTTTAACTGTAAACCCAAGCCACAAATTTCACCTGGACGCTGCTTGCTTGTATTGCATTGCAAACGTAATATTTCACATTATAGAAAAAAACACTAAGACAGAATGAAAACTGACACGTTTGCTAATAATGTATTTTATGAACCCCCATCTGACTGGGAAAAGGTCAGAGAATAATGGCAAATGCTCCTTAAGTGATTGGTGAGAGGGGGAAAATAGCCCTCATCTGAACATGACAGCCGGGCCTGTGACATCATATAAATGCCATAATTGGGAAGTAGTAAATTGTGCAGTGCTGCCTTTGATGTGTCAATAAAGAAGTTCAAGGTGACATGTCGGATCAATACTGCGCGACAGGAATCATCCGACAAATTTACTGCAAAGTAATTGGGTGCAAAATGACTCAACTCAACCTTCACACTGTAGAAAATCAGACAAGCATCCTAAAGGCAACAGTTTGTACATGTCATGTGTGGAGCCGCTCTCCATCGTGGCGCGGCCAGAGCATTTATGTTGCAAACACACTGGCCGATGTGTTATTAGCCAGAAATGCTTAAGAAATATTAAGTCATAGCTGCACATAGAAACAAAAGAGGGAATGCAAATATCAAGTGTGCAAGAGGAAAACAATGGTAGGAGACTAAGGGTATGTTCACACGGCGTGTTGGATCCGTTTTTAGATGCGTATTTCGGACCCTAAATGGACCCAAACACGCATCTAACAATGTGCAGTGTGATTTACAATTGATTTCAGTGATCGCTGATGTATGTTTTTCGGACCCGTTCAAAGACTTGTCATGCCAATCCTTGATCCGTTTGACGACTCAACAGACGCCCTATTTAAAACTATAGGGTGCATTCCTGCTGCAGCCAAAATGCAGCCAAACATTCACCTGTGTGTTGGATGTGATTGACGCATTGCTTTTGAATGCGTTTTTTTGGATCCAAAACGGATCCAAAAACAGATTCAACACGCCGCGTGAACATACCCTAAGGGTGCTTTCACACGCAGCTGCGTTTTTGGTGCGTTTTTGAAAAGTTTTTGGATGCGATTTTTGTGCAGAAATGTACAGCATTAATTGCTATGCCTTTCTGCACAAAAAACGCTTCTGAAAAATGGGTCAAAAACGCATCAAAAAAACAACTGCCTTTTTGATGCGTTTTTGTGCAGAAATGTACAGAAATTAATGCTGTACATTTCTGCACAAAAAACGCATCCAAAAAATGCATCAAAACGCACCAAAAACGCACTTTGTTAAAGAACCCTAACAGAAAAAAGTAACAGAAAAGAACAATAAAAATGGTCACTGAAATGTTTAGTGCCAGTAATTCATCGTGTGTGTGCCTAGAAATACATTAAACATGAAATGATTATAATGGATTCTAATAATATTTTACGTATTATTTAAGTATCTAAATTTTCTAAAATCTCTATCTATCTATCTATCTATCTATCTATCTATCTATCTATCTATCTATCTATCTATCGCATATCTGTCAATCTATCTGTAGAGAGTGGGAGTACCTCCTATGAACAGTATTGTATAGAGTATACTGTACATTGTTATATGTATATAGAGGTTAATGTGACTAAACACTTTGGGCGACATGTATGTACAGGGCTGTGCCAGAAGTCTGGTGTCTTGTCAGCCCGAAAACTGTTCTCTAGATTTTTAGTCAGGCGCACTCCAAAATTAAATGCATTGCCAGGGGCCTGTGGCACTTTGGAATGGACCTGAGATTGGGGGGCGTGCTGGAGGCGGGGCGCACTAGAACTGTACGATTCTATACATTTATGACTGTTTATCAGCAACTCCAGGCGCATTACTGCTGGAACAGGTAGAGCACTTTAAAAGTGGTTTACCTGAGCTAGAATTGTCGCTTAGTAGCTAGAAAGCGCTACATCAATGACCCACAATACAAGAGGTTCATAGAGTCAGGCGCATTCTACGCTACTAATGTGCGCAAAGAAATGGCGTCTGAGTGCCAAAATACATAAATGTCGCCCTTTGTCTAGGTGCAGGGTTACTTTAAGGCAGGGAGAAAGCAATACCTGAAATAGGCCTGCAGCCAATCAGTGTGAAGCAAGGTTACATAGTTATAAGAGGAGTCTACCATGTGCCCAGGGTCAGTCAGTAACGGAAATAGAGAGAAAGAGTTGTGTTCAGCTTGTGTAGAAGTTAGGAGTTGTTCCAGCAAAAGGGTCAAATGGCCACAAGCTGGCTGTGGCCCAAGAGCAGGCTGTCCACTTCTATCTGGACAACGGAGTACATACAGAGGAGGAGAGAAGATGTGAAGACAGGAGAGAGAAAGCACAGTGAGGGAAGAGGGACAGAATGGGGAACTGCCCAAGTAAAGAAAATATATGGGAAACGCAGAATAGTGAGCCACTTGGGTGTCCCAGGGATTCAACAGTGCAAGTGCCCTTGTGCAGGACAGCTGCCCTGGGACTGGAACCCACAAGGAGAAAGGCCACTAAGGGATTGGGAGTTGACCTGCTTAGATTGTCTCAGAGAAAAGTATTAAGCAGCTAAAAGCTGTACCGCTGACTTGGAAGGCTGGAGTCTAGAGAGAGCAATTGTTGTTTGTGAAGGAATCTTGGTTCATGTGAAAAGTGTCTACTAAGTTTTGGTGTCGTGAATAAAGTCTGCAAGATCCAAGCTAAAAAGTCTCTGTTGCGCTGGTATACTACACTTCCAATTCCATACTTGTAGGCCTTACATCCACACCCACCCCCTGCACCACACAACCTGCCTGCACTTTACATATCTATTTACCTATCTATCTATCTATCTATCTATCTATCTATCTATCTATCTATCTATCTATCTGCCGTGACCCATGTGTACTAAGATTCTGGCAGGACTCCAATTAACATTCAACTTACTATCTGCATGCATAGACCTACTGTACAAGAAGGAATACAAAATATTAACTATACTAATAAAAATAAGAAAAGGAAGAAATCAATAAAATAAGTAAAAAAAAGAAAAGAAGATATATAATAGTAATAATAATAATGGCCAGGGAATGTTTATTGCTTTTGGTTTATCTTTAATGCACCTAGAAAACAAAATTGGTATTAGAAGCATGTGGGTAATGCTGGAAATGCAACCTGTTTAGAGGAAAAATTTCATCTTGGCATATGGTTGTCCTTTACAATTACACTTGGACCAAGGCAACTGAAATCCTGCGTTTTTTCCTTTGGCAACTAGGCCTAATAAGGGTATCATCTACACGGCATAAGTCAATGCTGTTGGATTCTGTTATAGAATCCAACTTGTTTTTTTAGTCAAGGTTTTTGTGGTCGGTTTTCAACCAGCCCACGTTAAACAATACTATAATCCAACGTTTTACGGCAGCATATAGAACATTTTCTAAGAAAATAAGAGCTGTGTAGAATACAATTCGAATTTTCTATTGCGGTCTACAGAGATGGTTTACAGTGGGATTTTTTGCAGATTCTAAATTCTGAAACCGCTACAAAAATCAAATTGTAATTTTGTGCGGACACTTCCTGTTCTGTATAGGAAACTTTTTGGCAGTTTTCTCATTATCAGCGCAGGCAAGATTATATTGAAAAGAGACACCAATGTGTATAGTTAACAAAGGATCCATCATTCTAAATAGGAGATAGTCATAGATACCCCTCTCCCTTCCCTGCCCAATGACTTATTCCCTCCCTGCTCTTGTTCACGGTCTCTCACATCCGTAAAGCAGCTATAAAGGATCTCATTAAATGCTGATGAATTACCGTAATTGCAGGGTATACTTTGGGAGTATTGCAGCGCAATTACTCCATGTGAATATACCCTTATTAGTCCATTACTGCTTCTGTATTCTGTATTTTAGCTTACATGGCAGTTCAGGAGCACTGAGTAATGACTATAAGTCCCTATCAGACCTCTTCTGCCTCTGTTGGACCCATGTGACCATGTATGTCCCACCTGCATGGTAGAATTACTGGGTCTTAGCAGCTTGAAAGGGGTAATATTCTTCATTAGGGAGAGGTACCATATACGTGTGTGGAGACTTATACACCTTTAGTTGCTCCATTAAAATTTAAATATATTCTAAATGGCTCATGGGAAATGAGCTAAGACTTTGCAGCGCCACCTAGTGAATGTGGCTTTCCTCACTTTACATCCGACTCACTGAAATGCAGGACTGTTTTCCATTGTAACCTGAGTCTGCTATGGATGTGACAGTTTAAGCAAAAAAGTGCAATGCACAATAAAAATTAAATATAAAATGTAAGTATCTCCTAGAGAACATTGCTCATGCCAACCCAAACTGTACCTATACCTTATACATATCATATCAAATACAAATACATATCAAAACTAATGTAATAATATTTGGAACCCATTGCAACACTAATGTAAAGATGTGAACTTTTTTTTTTTTTACTTTTTGCAGTTTATTCAGAATAAGCCAAAAAAATATTGCTACAAAATGGTAAAAAAAAACAACAGTTCCATTGTCACAAAATAAAAGAAAAGGAAAGATAGGACAGTAAAACTGCCACATGCACAAAATCAATAAAAAGAGTCTAGACACATAGGATTGAAACACCCTGGTCATTAAACAAAACTATCATTGCCCTGTCATTCTAGTCTAATCTTTATCTATCTCTGTCCAGAGAACAATAGAATAATTATGCCAGTACTTACTATTTGTGAAGAGACTACACAGAGATAAGCAGCAGCTGCAGTAAAGTGAGTTAAGTCTGCCCTGCCATCCAGAAGTTTTATTCCCTTACTTTTACAGCTAGAAAAAAACAAGTTTTTATTGTGTAGGACTACCAAAGTAAAAAAAAATAATACTACAAAAAACTATTTAAAATTGTTTTTCAGGAATAATGTTTTTAACAAAAATCCTACTTTTTTATGGAAGTGTCCCTTTAACAGATTAAAAAAAAGGTAAAGACAGATGATGTAAATGAGGTCAAATGCTTATTTTATTCTAGCACTCTGAGTGTTAATACAAAAGGGGAGTACACAATTATGCATTCTCTCTGAAGATGAAAAGTGAAGGTAATTTTATTGGGCCGTGCAATGCATTTACAATCTCCAGTGATGAATTTGGCCTGAAACAGAGCCTTTATTGATGTTAGTGCACACTCAGGTTTGCACAGGAGGCTGCTATGTAAATTCAGGTGATTAGGAATTTGGCTCTTGGTTAACAAGGTTCGCTGGGAAAAAAAAAGACTACAGACTATTATTTTAAAACTAGAGGCCTCGCCGCTCACTCAAGATTGATTCTCACATTGCAAATCTATTATGAACTGGAATAATGATCTGTAGACATGCAAAAATATCCAGCTGTCATAGAGATACATTAGTACCATGAAGGTGAAATAATGAGCATGGGAGAGTTATGTTATTTTTTGTTCTATATATTTTTTAAAGCCCCATGAATCAACATTTTAATTTTATTCACCTAAATTCATTACTTATATATTATACACCCCTCACATTCTTGGAAACATTTTATTTTTTCATGGGACAGCACTACTGATATGACACTTTGATACAATGTAAAGTAGTCAGTATACAGCTTGTATAACTGTGTAAATTTGGTGTGCCCTCAAAATAACTCAACACACAGCCATCAATGTCTAAACCGCTGACAACAAGTGGGTACAAGTGAGTACACCCCTAAGTGAAAATGGACAAATTGTGCCCAAAGTGTCAACATTTTGTGTGTCCACCATTATTTTCCAGCATTGCCTTAATTCTCTTGGGCATGGAGTTAACTAGAGCTTCAAAGGTTGCAGCCACTGGAATCCTCTTCCACTCCTCCATGACAACATCATGGAGCTGGTGGATGTTAGAGAACTTGCGCTCCTCCAAAGTCTGAGGATGTCTCACGGATGCTCAATAGAATTTAGGTCTGAGGAGAAACTTGGCCAGTCTAGCACCTTTATTTTCTTTAGTAAGGCAGTGGTTGTCCTGAAAGTGTGTTTGGGGTCATTATCATGTTGAAACACTGCCCTGCGGCCCAGTTTCTGAAGGGAGGGGATCATGCTCTGCTTCAGTATGTCACAGTACATGTCGGCATTCATGGTACTCTCAATGAACTGTAGCTCCTCACAGCTGGCAGCACTCATGCAGCCCCAAACCATGACACTCCCACCACCATGCTTGACTGCAGACAAAACAAACTTGTCTTTGTACTCCTCACCTGGTTGCTGCCACACATACTTATCACTATCTAATTCCAGTAGTCTATGTCCTTAAACTGCTTGTCTTCAGCAAACTGGTTGGTGCTATCTTGTACATCATCTTCAGAAGAGACTTCCTTCTGGGATGACAGCCATGCAGACCAATTTGATGCCACCTGAACCACCACCTCTTTAATTTCTGCAGCAATTCTTGAAGCACCCATACATCTATTTTAAGAAGACAATCTCTAAATATGACGTTGAGCATGTGCACTTTGGTCGACCATGGTGAGGCCTGTTCTGCATGCAACTGTGTTAAACCACTGTATGGTCTCAGTCACCATGCTGCAGCTCAGTTTCAGAGTTTTGGCAATCTTCTTTTAGCCTAGGCCATCTTTATTTAGAGCAACAATTCTTTTATTTAGATCCTCAGACAGTTCTTTGCTAAGAGGTGCCAAGTTGAACGTCCAGTGACCAGTATGAAAGTGAAAGAGTGGTAACACCCAATTTCACCCACCGGGTCCCCATTCACAATTGAGACCTCGTTACACTAACAAGTCACATGACTCCATAGAGGAATTTCGACATATTGGGCACAAATTTTGTGTGTACTCACTTTTTCTTGCCAGCAGTTTAGACATTGATGGCTGTGTGCTATTTTGAGGGCACACCAAATTTACACTGTTATACAAGCTGTACACTGACTACCTTACATTGTATCAAAGAGTCATATTTTCAGTGTTGTCCCATGAAAAGATACAATACAATTTTTTACAAAATTGTGAGGGGTGTACTCACTTTTGTGAGATACTGTGTATATATAAACTGCTTAAAAAGATATAGGGAACACTAAGATCCTACATTCTACAGTAGATCTCAATGAATGAAATATTTCAGTTGCAATTCTTTATTCATTACATAGTGGAATCCATTGAAAACAATAAATGTTTATGTTCAATGAAAATTTAAAATTAATATCTCATAGAGGTCTGAATTTGGATTCAACTTCAGTGGGAATGCCTCAAGACACGACATGCATTGTCATGCATCAGGGCCCACTGCATCTGCATCTATGGTCTCACAAGGGGTTTGAGGATCTCATCCCGGTACCTAATGGCATTCAGGGTACCTCTAGTTAGCACATGGAGGGCTGTACAGCCCTTCAAAGAAATGCTTACCCACACCAATGAAGCAGGAAATGGTCAGTGCTCTCCAGCAGGCTACCACACTCCTCGCAGGGACACTGTAAATTTGGTGTGGCTACACTTCAGTTTGTCTTCTTTAAGTTTTGCCAACTGCTCACAGGATACTTTATCCAATAATTTTTATTACACCAATATTATAGCAGCAACACTTATTATAGCAGCTGTTGGCAGGTCAGCTCTGAGAGAGACACTACGAACACGAGATGTCGGCGTCCGTCTGACCCAACTCGGACTCAGGACTCTACCTTGGATTGCAGGTTTTTGAGACGCATGTCATTAAGACTTTTTAAGCATTGCAATAATACACTACAAGTGGTGCTGCTATAATATTGGTGTAATAAAAATTATTGGATAAAGTATCCTGTGAGCAGTTGGCATTGCTTAAAGACGTTAATCAGGGCTCTAGCAGGTGGGGACCTGCACATGCCACTGCATAACTGCAATCACTGTTAAGCCTAAAATAAGTAGAAATACACTTCAGATTGTTCCTCACACACAGTTTCAAACTTCAAAGGGTCTTGATGGAATTCAAAAGCTGTAACCCAATCTCCAGATCCCGACTTGGGCAGTCCCTTAGCGCCAGAGGTTTCTGGAAATTGGTCAATAGAACCCTCGTCATGGAATTTCCTTGACTTAGTCCTGATTTTCCACATCCCCAAACCCTACTGATGTAACCTTCAGAACCAGGGCAGCATAAGCAGGTCATATATCAGGAGAGCAGACCACAGATACTCGTGATCAACACGATCAAACGCTTTTGCCTGGTCCAAAGATAGCAGTGACCTGCCCTGCCCTGTTCCACAGCTTCTCAGACACTGAGCACAGCACTTAATTTACTGCGGCCTGGAACAGAACAGTGTTGGGCCCCTGAAAGGAGCCGGGGTGCAAACTTCACAAACCGGTTAAACAGCCCCTTTGCAAGAGTCTTTCTGTCCACATTGAGCAGTGATATGGTGTGCCAGTTCTCAGTATAGAACGGATCATTACCCTTTGACAGAATGATCAGGGCCAACCTCCTCCTTGACTTTGGCAGAACGCCCGAGGAAAGACGCTCATTTATTACCTCAGTCAAGAGGGGAACCAATGTGTCCTTACAGGTCTTATAAAACTTAGATGTTAAGCCATCTGATCCTGGTGATTTTTTGGGAGTGAGCCCCTCAATCGCCAGGCTGATTTCCTCTTCTCTGATCTCCTTTGTCAAAATGTTAAGATAGGAGTCTACTCCTGGTTCTGAAACAATTTCAGTCAGGAAAGTCGACATCTTACCCCAATCTAGATCCCTCCTCGCCATGAGATGTGATTGGAAGTATTTAATGACCTCCGTGATCCATGATCTGGACTGTCTTAGGGACCCCATACTATCAATTAATCCTGACACAATCCTACTACTCACTGAAATATTTCAGTTTCTGTTAAGGCCGGGCAAACGGTACTTCCCGTAATCCCTCTCAAAAACGAAAGATGCTCGAGGCTCTAGAGCTGGCAGAAGAATTTTTGCCATACTTTCTTTGACCATCGCCCACCACTCTGACTTACTGCTGCAAAGATCTATCAATGGTACCTGGCTCTAAAAGCAATCCTATGTTGCAGTTATAGCCTGTATTATACTCCAGAGCTTCATTGATAATTCTGCAAGGTTCAGAGAAGTTCCCATTATACCATGCTAATTTAGTGCCTGCACAGGAAATGATAATTATATGTTTTGAATTTGTATAGATATAAATTCTGGGAATCTACTCCTTCTTTAAATCATTGGTCTGTATATCAGGGTAAATCTAGGTAGCAAAAGGTTTTATTCATAGAGTTCTCCTGTAGGTAAATGAGATGACACAATTAGACAAGCTTGTCATGGGCACGTCACTTCAGTTCAATGATATCTGACTCCCGGCAGCGATCTTGATAGTATTTTAGTGATATTACACCTAATGTAACGAGTAAAATATGTTATCTGCCTTTCGGCTCCTATTCCCTCTGTAATTATATAGTGGAAACATTAACCAGTCACTTTTTCATAACCCGCCTGACAGTCTATTATCACTTAATGACCAGTGTAATTAATGAACACACTTATTAAGTGAATTGGCTTGAGGTCAATCTCATTCATTAGCTGATGGGACAATTTGTGAGGTTGACTTGCTTTTTATGTATAAAATAAACATTTATGATTGAATACACTTAAACAGTGGGAGTCAGACACCCGTCCGGGGTAAAATGAGAAACCCTCAGGGTGAGATACATAAAATCATAAGGGCTTCGGTAATTAAACCCTTCTATTGGTCATAAAAGTAATTTTTTAGGTATTAGTATCCCTCGTAATGTTTTTTCCAAAGACGTTGATTCTACAGATAAGGACAGTAAGGTATTTTAGGGCAGGAGGATTTATTTAAGAGTAGAAAAAAAGGCTAATTTTTACTTTTAAGAAACAGCGCATACCATTTACGTGTACACTCTTAAATCCCTTACTGCAATATGTCCCAAAAGTAAAACCCAAAAGAGCAATAATGGAGCTAAAATTGTGCAGGTACATCATCCACAATTATCAGCCAAAACATAGACTCACAATAATATATACCATATACTAATATACACCCATTGCAACATACAAGATTAGACATAACTCCGGTGCTGGAAATTTCAGATGCTGTGATATAAAATACCAATCTGTGTCTCATGTGAAAACATTAAAAGAGTGTTCTCACCATGCTGCTTCATAGAGCCTGCTTTTCATAGTCTGCTTCAGGCTTCTACTTCCTGGTCAGGCTGTGGGTGGGTATACAGCACTGACTGACATTTCAGCTCTGCTATTCCTAGTTGAGCCTGCTACAGTGACATGTGTGCGAGAGGTTTGTAAACTGTAGTGCAGAAGACTATAGAGCTGCAGTTTGTCAGTAACTTAGATAAACAAAATTTGTTTTACTGATAACACTCAACAGGGAGAGACCGTGGTTGGACAGGGCAGCTGGGGCAATGAGAGCAGAGAGAGGCAGTTGTTATATGGACCTAGGGTGACATGTATGATTGTTGGTCCTGACAGACCAGCTATAAATCACTTTAAGGCAGTGTAAAATGCTGCAGAATGTATGAACCTGTTCTTCTGCAGGTCATACATACAGGGCAGTGTAGAGCCAATACCACAAGTCTGGCTCAGGCACCACCTTTACCCTGGTCTGGCTGTTTCTTCTGCAGGTCATAAAATACAGGGCAGTGAGAGCAATACCACAAGTCTGGCTCAGCACCACCTTTACCCTGGGTTTCTGTTCTTCTGCAGGTCATACATACAGGGCAGTGTAGAGCCCAATACCACAAGTTCTGGCTCAGGCACCACCTTTACCCCGGTCTGGCTGTTCTTCTGCAGGTCATACTCAGGGGAGGTAGAGCCAATACCACAAGTCTGGCCCAGGCACCACCTTTTACCCTGGTCTGGCTGTTCTTCTGCAGGTCATACATACAGGGGAGTGTAGAGCCAATAAACCACAAGTCTGGCTCAGGCACCACCTTACCCTGGTCTGGCTGTTCTAACTGTTCAGCAACTACATTTGGCATCAAATAATCATAATGTTCTTTTATTACATAATGATTTCAACGCCCCCAGAATCCAAATCTTTGGGGATTAAAAAGTGTTTGCAAAGGGGGGGCTTATCTTGCCAAAGTTTGGAATGGACCGTTTCACACCCTTTAGGCCTGTTTCACAAAGGCTTATTCCCGACGGAATTTGTGCGCCGTATGAGGGTTCAACAAATCCGCCCGGGAAAAAGGGGCGCGGGGCCGGGAGCCGCGGCGGGGGCGCCGCTCCCGGCCCCATAAACAAATGCATTGTTTACGGGCGCGTCCGCGCCGTAAATAATGTGCATGTCACTTCTCCCCCCCGCGGCGATTCGCCGACGGGGAGGAGCGACGGATTCCACTGTTCTCAAGAGAGCAGTGGATTGGCCGTAATGCTGCCCGGATTGGCGCCGTACTGAAGCGCAAATCCGGCGCGCAGTACGGCGCCAATAAGCGGCAGAATAAGCCGTGTGAACGAGGCCTTATAGAACAGGTCTGCTACAGCTTGTTGACAGCAGAAAACTGGCGCAGCCCCGTTCATAAATGTCACCCCAAGTCTTTATTTTCCTTTGCCTACATGTTAAGAGCTTATCATTGTGCTGAGAAAACCCCTTTAACCTCTTATTGACACATAATATATGAGTAGGTCTTGTTTCCAGTAAGGTTCTATGTAGGGGGATTACACCAGCCGAAAACAGCAGGGAACAGAATCAGTCTCTATCATATAACCCAATATTTCAAAGAGCTCAGCTCCTCTCCTTCTGTCATATAACCCTATATATCACAGAGCTCAGCTCCTGTCTATCATATAATCCTATATATCACAGAGCTCAGCTTCTCTCCCTCTATCATATAATCCTATATATCACAGAGCTCAGCTTCTCTTCTCTATCATAACCCTATATATCACAGAGCTCAGCTCCTCTCCTCTATCATATAACCCTATATATCACAGAGCTCAGCTTCTCTCCTCCTATCATATAACCCTATAATCACAGAGCTCAGCTTCTCTCCTCTTTCATATAACCCCCATATATCACAGAGCTCAGCTTCTCTCCCAAATAAACCCATATATCACAGAGCTATATTCTCTCCTCTATCATATAAACCTATAATCACAGAGCTCAGCTTCTCTCCCCTACATAACCCAAATAAACTC
>JAODAL010028597.1:0-53044 GCA_025379985.1 Phyllomedusa bahiana
GGTGGGGGGGAATTGTATGTGGGGGGGAGGGGGATATTGTGGGTGGGTGGAGGGGGTATTGTATGTGGGGGGGGGGTTTTGGTATGGGGGTGGAGGGGATATTGTATGTGGGTGGTGGGGGTATTGTATGTGGGTGGAGGGGATATTGTATGGGGGTGGAGGGGGATATTTATTTGGGTGGAGGGGGATATTGTTGTGGGTGGAGGGGGTATTGTTTTGGGGGTGGAGGGGTAGTGTATGTGGGTGGAGGGGATATTGTTGTGGGTGGAGGGGATATTGTATGTGGGTGGGGGGATTTGGTAGGGGGGTGGAGGGGGATAGGGAGGGAGCTCTTAGCCCGTGTCTTTTTGCAGACAGATATGTGACTCTCTTGCATTGTACAAACACAATACACTTCTGTTTCGCACACTGTATTTGTGGTTAAAATGGGCGCATTTATGTCCGAGGGGCCCGGTAATTTTTCATGTACAGTAGGGTGGGCCCCCCCCAGATCAACTCCCCTGTGGGCCCCAGACCCCCCAGTCCGACACTGATCGGGGTGCAAGCAAAATCTTCCGCAATCAAAACATAAAACATTGGCAATTATGGCTAATCTGTACATAAGAGGACCACTTAGTAATTAGCGCTGCATCCAGATTCTGTCTTGATGACAGGTTTTCCTTCAATAGTTTATGACATACCCCATCAACAGCTAGCTTACCTAATATATAAGTAATTATGGTTTGTCTCCAAAAGAAGAATGCCAAAGAGTAGATGTATGCTTAGAGTTGACTTTCTCATAAACATTGTGGGTGTTTATGAGGCTTCATTGCATTTAGACTTTCATTTCAGGCACATAAAAGTGAATATCTGTTAGTCCATCACTTGTTCATATCCAGACAAAATGGAACAGTTTATGACTTATATGAGGTTATACTGTCCACCAGTGAAGCTACACATATACTACTGGGCTGCGGAGCTTTAAAATTTAGAATAGATGCTGAAATTAAATTTGGTACCATTCTGGAACAGTCAAATTTCCAAGCTAAGAGAAGAGAAGCTAAATTAACTTTTACAATAATTCCATTCAGCCAAATTAAGACAGTAATGTGCTCCTTAATGCACTTGTCCATCCAGATAAAAAGTTGTGTTTATATGTTCCACATTGATTACATTTACTAATATATATTAAAGGGGTATTTTCACAAAACCACATCTGCTTGTACCTAGCAAGCTGACCATGTTACAGAATGAGGAAGGTGACTCTTGCGGCCGTCTTCCCCATTAATTTCTATAAAAGTTACAAACATAGCCAAGCATGTGTGCTCAGTTATACTCAGGACTCCCATAGAAATTAATTCACTGTTAGAAATTTCATTCAATGTTGAAGGAAAGCTAGCTATGAGCCAACCTGTAACTAGGAAGTGGCTTCATGGGAACACCGCTTTAAGTATTACAGTTGCCCTAATTTCCCCCTATCAGCACTGGAACTGCTCCAACTCTGGGTTTGATGTGACACAGTCAGCAAGTTCTCAGATGACCTGATAAAATGGGCTACATAAGCCCTATTAAAAAAGAGGGACAGCTCTGGTATAGTCACATTGCCAGTCCCCTTTAAGCATGTCACTAGTCATAAGTCACACAGAGAAGGTTAGCTCCCTTTCTGTGTCAAAAGAGACCTGGTGGCAGAGAAGGATGGGCGCTATTAACAGGACATCAGTGCAGCTATTGTATTGAACTGAAATATTGTCAAACATTTTTTTTTCTATCTGGACAGCCCATTTAAGTATCTTTCAATTTCATCATTCGACAGCTTAGAAATCATTTACATTTATTTTGATATTTCCATGTTCATTTTCAGTACCTGGCTATGAGAACGTTTTGTAAAACAGACCTGATGGAAGATCTCATCGCCAAATACTTTCCTGAAGAACTCAAAGAGAGAAAGATGGTCTATGAAGAGGAAATAGCTGAGCTTTCTAAGTAAGTCCACAAAGAAAAGAAAATCCATCAAATATCCATAAGAACCATGTGGTAGCCGGTGTGAACTGATTTATAGCACATGTGCACCTCTATACATTATTTTTCAGTTTAGAGATTGGGTGACTATTGTAAGTACAGTACATTGCATTACTTATTTTGTTTAGTCATGAATCACAGCCTATGCTATTACTGCTGTAACTTAGAGTCAATACAAAAAAAGCTCTGTTCTGACACAAAGCATACCTGAGGACATGTCAATTCCCTAGGTTGCAGCATTTTTGTCTTGGGTTTAAAATGAGGAGTGGAGTCTTAGGAATTCCCAGTTTTTTCACCCTTTAACCCTTATACAGGGATCTGGACTTTGCTGCAGGGGATCCCCAGTCCACTATCCTGAGAGTAGTCTGTATTAGCAATGGCTGCTGGTAGAAGATTCTAAAGTAGGATACTAAAGAAATAGATGTGAATAGTAGTCAGAAAGGCCAAGGTCAGGGCAGGTGGAATTCTTTCAGTATAGTAGGTGCTGAAGGGCAGGGCAGGTGGAGATCTGTCCATACAGCAGACAGAGGATCAGGATGTAAAAACATGCAGACGGTCAAGAAGCAAACCAAGTCAGAAATGGGTAGAAAGAACTGTAGAAAACGGGTAAATAATAACGTTTTTGCTCAAACAATGAGTAATGTGGAAGGGATTAGTTGAGAAGGCTGGGGGCCAGCATACTACGGACTGCACCATAGGTCCCACCAGGAGTAACAATGGTAGGAAGGACACTGAGCAGGGAGCATGAAAGGAGCATGGTCAATGCAAGTAGAGCAGCAGCAGCCAAGGGGGATGGTGAGTAGAACATGTTTACATTGGTATTATGGCTTCCATGTAGTTACAGAGCCTTGGAAGCTATTCATGATCTGCTTTCAAACAGATAAAGATGAAACTTTACAAACCTAATGGACTTTAATGAGGTCTGTTGGGGTTCCAATATTTTTGACAGCATTGATGGCAGACTGCGCTATTTTTATAAAAACCTCAGGAGAGCTGAAATTCTGACGGGGCCCCAAATTCTAAGGCTATGTCTACACTGCATCAGACAAAAAACGGCCCAAAAGTGGCCGTTTTTTCTCCGATGCAGGACCGCGGCTTTTGTCACGCTTTGTGCGGTCGCTTCTCGTTTTCCTGACGTCCCCCATACAATTGTATTATATGGGAAGACGGCAAGAAAACGAGAAGTGGCGGCGTATTATACAACATGTTGTATAATACGCCACTGCTGAAAGATGGGCAGAGAAAAGATGAGCTGTGTAGATAGCAGCTTGTCTTTTCTATTGCCGGCTAGGGGGCCGCACTAACGATCGTATCTGCAGCGCTTTTAAAAAACAAAAAGCGCCGGAGATACGATCGTTTTCTTATGCTGTGTGGACATAGCCTAATGTGAACAGAGCCCATACAATATATTGGCAGACTTATTTAGCTTTTTATGTTGATGATATATTATGTACATTATTTGTAGAGATTAGCTACATAATATCCACAAAAACTGAGGGAATAAAGCGCCTAACAAACATGGCGTTTATGGTCAGATGGATCAGTTTATGGTTATATTGCTGTTGATATGTGTTTTTTTGTGGATATGGTGCACAGCCACTTCAGATGCACAATATTTCTTGATGTCTCAAGTCACACAACTTTGTATGTGTACTGACCCTGCATCTCTTAGCTGTGATCAGGTACAATTGCCTGAAACATTTGCCTGGCTCCAAACCATTTTGTGACAGACACACTGCAAAAGAAATGATACATGCAAATAAACATTAGCTTTACATTTGTAAGCTCTAAACTGCATTAATTTCAGTTAACCCATATATTAAGAGCATTTCCAGGATTTTATGGTGGTTTTACATGAGCTTAACTGGTAGTTGCTTTGTTCTTTTTAAGCTTTAACACAAATTTGCCCATATTTGTGTGCACAATGGCCTACCCCACAGTACCATGCCCACTACATATCTTTGAACCATGTTATCGCCTGATGATTCGAAGATGCATGGAAACTGGCACCAAGCGGTTTGGCATGTGCATCGGAGACTCTGTGAAAGGGTAGGTAAATGGGTTTGTTATATTAATTTAGATTAGATTTCTTCACTGCATTTTGTTAGCCATAACTGCTTCCATTGTCTGGTAGGTTATATGGTAAATCCAATAAGAGGTACAGCAGATTGCCGTAGGATAAAGTAGAGTGTGATCCAATATACTCCAAAACTTGTCCAAAAATCAATAAAAATACATTGGCTCACATGTAAGAAACCTGTCTACTTCTACAATACACTTTGTGGCCCAGAGCAACCACTCAGCGCGCCACTCTCATATTTCCAGATCAATATATGAAATGAGAGGGGCGCTCTGATTTGTTTTCGACCTAGACAAATTTCATACATGTGCTGGAGTATATTGGATTAGAGTCAGTAGAACCAAGCCAGCTAGTTGTTTCTCCCTGCATCATGATTTAATGACAAACTTTTGATTCTTGACGGCTCAACGTTTGTGAGAGGCAATTTTTCACTTGGAATATAAGGGTAAGGTTGAGTGTCTGGGTTACGGATCCTGTGTATCATTCCTACTTTTATGAATCTAATAGCCAAATGTCAAATGAAATGACAATTTCTTAGGAAGCATGCACGCAACTATATTGTATGGATCTGTAACATAACATCCATAGAAATCTACAGGCTAATAATGTTACATAGTTAGTACGGTTGAAAAAAGACATGTGTCCATCAAGTTCAACCAAGGGTGGGGAAAATGTGGGTGAGGGAGAGAGACAAGGACATTAAGCCCAGCCTCCCCACTGGTTAATGCCCTGGAACCCACAAGGCAAGAACCAATCTGCTCCAGTGAGACCTCATCTCTGACCCCAGAGCCTCCATCAGCCAGGATCCAGAATTATACATGGCTACGTACGCATTAATATTCCTTAGTTTGAGATAGTTATCTAAGCCTTTCTTGAAACTCTCTACAGTTCCTGCTGTGACCAGCTCCTCAGGCAGGCTATTCCACAGATTCTCAGGTCTTACAGTGAAGAACGCTCTTCTCCTCTGGAGATTGAATCCTATTTTCTCTAGCTGAAGGGAATGTCCCCTTGTCTTTTGAGGGGGCTTCTCTTGAAATAATTTTTACCCATACTTTATGTAGGGACCATTTATATAAATATATAAATTAATATAAATTATATAAATTTATATATTTATAAAAATTAATCATGTTACTCTGTTTCATACAGGGGAATATGAATGCTTGTATCCACAGACTCATAAGGAGTCCCCAAAAAGAAAATTGTGGCATGTTTCATTGGATTCCATATTACAGAGACATCCCCCTTATAAGCATTGCTTGATGGGGAGGATGCTATGCTAGGACTGTATTGCAAGACTGTAGGGATGCCCCGTGTTACCCTAAGTGCACTAAGCTTTGTTTTGTGCTTGAGGTCTTGACAAAATAAAATAAACAGCAAATGAATTACTGTTTGTCAGTAGTGCAGACGGATTTTACTCAACATAAGTATTTATCCTGTACCGCAGACAATGCAATGTACGAATAAGGCCTCATGCAGGCTGTAATTGCATTCTGTGCGACCAATGGTTGGTAGAAAGTCAAAGTGAACAAAGTGCCTATCCTTTGTGATCTGTAAGGGCTAAATATTAACACACAAAGCCAGATAAATGATGCATTATGTCTGTCCTGTCTGCTGTAAGTGGCACGGAATGGCATGACTGGCTGGTGCTGCAATCAGTAATGACAGGTTAATAGACATGCTGTCTGTGGATCAGCTCAAGTATATAATGTTGCCTTTTCTCAAAGCAATTTATTCTGTTTTACTACAAGCCTGATATCTCTGACCAGTGATTTCCTGTCAATATATATTTTGATGTGTCTTGTGAAGTAGAATCTCATGTGAAGCAGCAATTATAAGTAATAGTGTTGGAACATCTGGTTTGGTTTCATCACAGCCATGAGAACCACACCCCTATGAGGCTGCCAATGATTCTGCAAGTTTTCGGGGACTTCATGTGAACACTGGTGGCCATATGTCGGCATGGTTTTGGGCCCATGTGGCCGGCCACATCGTGCCTCATCATAGACAACTGGCATGTAGAAGAGGGGCGAAATAGAGGTTTCATATAGCAATCTCATTCATAAAAGCCTAGAATTATGGCGCAGTGAGTTGCATTCTGCACCCCATAGACACCTCAACAAAAACCGCCATGGTTGTGACTGCAAGACTGACACTGTTAACCGCACACACTGTCCCTGCACTATGAGCACATTTTGTGGCACATGTACAGAACATTTTGCCACAGTACCCTTAGGCTATGTTCAGACGGCTTATTCCGGGGGCGTATTTACGGACGTATTTACGTCTGCAACTACGTCCCGAAATACGTTTCAAATACGTGTCACAAAGTGTGACTCGTATTTCAGGTCGTAAATACAATCCCCATTCTTTACTATGGGGATTTACGTTGCGAAATACGCCTCAATAAGTGACAGGGGACTTAATTTTACGATCGTATTTACGGACGTATTTACGCCCGCAAATACGTTGCGAAAATATGCCTTGTGTGAACGACGAGGCGTATTTTACATTGGAATCAATGCTAATCTAATTGTTCATTATTGGAAACGTATTTCGGGACGTATTTGCGGACGTAATTACGTCCGCAAATACGCCCCGAAATAAGCCGTGTGAACATAGCCTAAGGGTATGTTCACATGGTGTATTGCGTCGCGTAAAGTACGCGCCACAATATGTCGTGTGTTTCGGGAACTCTCACTGATCAGCGCGTACCCCCGAGGCATGGGAGGCCGGAAGCCCGCAGGCCCTATGGACATGCATTACTCGCGTCACGAAAGCGATGCAAAAAAGTATCATGTAATTTATCTCCCTGCGCGTACAACACGATCGTATTGTACGAGTGGGGAGAGGAGGCGTCATCCATAGTTCTCTCTGAGAGCTATGGATTGCCGTAATTATGAGGCGCATTTCCCCGCGTATTAAGCACAGTACGCTGCAAGATACGTGACGAAAGGTGCCCCAACTTACGCCTTGTGACAATAACTTTTGGCTAGGTTCCCACGGTGTTTTTGGGGGGGGTAATTACGGCCTGAAATTACGCCGTGGGGGGGGGCGCGGGGGCGGGGGGCCGGCACCTCGCCGGCCCATAGACTTGCATTACCAGCGGCGTATACGCCGCTAGTAATTCACATGTCACTTATCTCCCCGCCCGGCAGATTCGCCGAGCAGGATGGGGATACGTAATCCATAGTTCTCTATGAGAACGGTGGATTACCGTAATGACTGGGACGGATTCCAGCCGTAATTTGCGCACTACGGCGCGTAATTACGGACTGAAATACTTCCCATTTTAAGCCGTGTGAACATAGCCTTACAATGCAACAAATTTGTTTATTTTGTCCTGTGCTTCTCTCTACTCCTTTCAACACAGAGCTTAACATCATCATAAGCAGCTTTTGGCATCAATAGCAGTTACAAATAGGGGCCGGTTCAGGGTTTTCTCACCACAATGACTAGCTTTAAATGTGTAGGGAAAGGTAAATGAAGACTATTACCAAATACATTGCTGTTCTGATTTTGCTTTGTTTAGGAGATAAAGGAGATTTTATCTAATGCTTGTGTACACAAGTTTCTCTAGGTTACCGACCACTGCTCCATTGTTCCAGCATCTCTCTCCGACCATCGTGACATCACTCCATGCTGAGTGTAATCAGTATAACAAAAACTTGTTTATCTGAGTTACTGACAAGCTTTAACCCTTTAGAGCTCTCTAGCCTTCTGGCACTACAGTTTACAAACCTCCAACATTCATCTTACTGTAAGGGCATGTTCCCACAGCAGAGAGCAAATACTGGTCAGATTATCTGTTGCTCTGTTTGCGGAGAAAAGCCCTCCCTCTTCACATTGACCGGTTTTCGGGCGGAAGAATGAACATGTGCAATCTTTTTCGGACCGCCGGCGGTCTAAAAAACTGCCCGATGGAAAACCCGCGCAGTGGGGACGGCTGCACAGGTTTTCCATAGAGGTCCATGATAAAGTTTGACAGCCGGTTTATAGACGGTTTTCAAAAAGCGAAAACCGGCTGAAAAACCAGTCGTGGAGACATGTCCTAACAGGAATAGCAGAGCTGATATGCCAGTCACTGCTATAGAACCGCCCGCCGTCTGAACATGAAGTGTGAGTCTGAGGCTGACTGACAAAAGCAGGCTCTAGTGCATTCAATTGTAGCTTTAATTTGCCTAGCTTCATTATTAAATGTATAAATCAGTTGTTTGGCACATACAGTATGTATGAGCAGTTTCCCTGATCTTAACTACTCATGTGGCTGTAGGAACCGAACCTTACGCTGTCTAAAGTAACCTTTATTTACTGTGTTATTCTTCCGTTTCATAGATTTGCAGACTATGGTTGCATGTTGGAGATAAGGAACGTGGAGTTCTTTGCTGACGGCCGTTCTGTAGTGGATAGTATTGGAAAAAGAAGATTTAAGGTCATTCAACACAGTCAGCGAGATGGATATAACACTGCTGATATAGAGTATATTGAGGATGAAAAGGTAAGTTCTGTAGCCTTTAAACAAAGAGTGGTTTGTGTAGTTTATACTTTAAGGCTCCATTCACATCTATTTTTTAGCTCCCATGTATGATATCCATCAGGATACCACAAAAATGTATCGCAACAGAAAGCCGACCGATCATAGACTTTTTCAAGGCAAACATATTTCTAATTGGACAAAATTTCTCCTATTTAGCGAATATACATGGTTCTTGAATCAGACTCAAAAGCGTGGTCTGCCACACTGCTCTGTCTGATGCAGTAATGGTTTATATTCACTAAACAAGACAAAAATAGTGCTATTGGGCTACGTTTGTCTAAAAAGTCTACGGGCCTGTGTGGATCCCACCCAGGTGTCTGTTGGGATACATTTTTGCAGTATCCTGACAGATACCATTAACAGGAGCCAAAAACAAGATATGAATGGGGCCTATATCTTTCACTAACTTAAATGGGTTTTGTCGCTACACAGATCATATCTGTAATGATGGGGACAGTAAAAATAAGCACTTTTGCAATTGGTTAAAAATTGCATTGCCTAAATCATTTAGTATAGCAGCTAGAAGCTAATCTGTGAGTGTCTAGAGCTAAATCAGCAGCCTGAGGTTGGGCCACGCCCCCTTTACTGTGATTGGCTGCCTGCTTACTCCCCCTGAGCTATTTTGAAAGCTGATGAGAAGGATTTGGGCAATGCTAGAGTTACTCACTATACCCATATAATACACTCTGCTCCCCCCACCCATATAACACACATATAATACACTCTGCTCCCCCCACCCATATAAACCCATATAATACACTCTGCTCCCCCACCCATATAACACACATATAATATACTATGCTTCAATCACCCATATAACACACATACAATACATTCTGCTCCCCCCACCCATTTAACACCCATATAATACACTCTGCTCGCTCCCCCCTCCCATATAACACGCATATAATACACTCTGCTCCCCCCACACATATAACACACATATAATATACTCTGATTCAATCACCCATATAATACACATACAATACATTCTGCGTCCCCCACCCATATAACACACACATAATACACTCTGCTCCCCCCTCCCCTAGAACACACATCCAGGATACTACACTCGGCTAGACACTATGCAAAGATGTCACTTTCTCTACGATTAGGGGACTATATGTATAACTGTTTACACCAATGCAGGTGTTCTGGTTACATGGATGGGAACCGGGGAGGGAGGTGACATCCTCTCCCTTCCATTGCTCACACAGAATGATGATGATGTGTCCCTGCTCCCTCCCTGGAGGGAGCAGGGACAGGGAGGAAGGTGACAGCTCTCCAGGCATGAGAACTGACCATTGCAGGAGGTCTGCAGAGCTGTGACATCCTCTCCCTTCCACTGCTCACACAGAATGATGATGTCGCCAGACTTCAGTGAGGGAAGACACACTCCTGAATTTGATCCAATCATGCATCAATGCCGTATACTAGTGACTGCACACCTTCTCGTCCCAGCCGTTAGGAGTACCTTGCTAGAACTCCCCAATATTCGACTATAAAAACACAGGTAGGCTGTATAGACAAAACGTATCTTTACTTCATCATTAAAGACAGGTGTATGAAAAACAGATTTCAGTGACGAACACCTTAGGCAATGTAAACACATTTAAGCGTGGCAGTACTTAGCTGGTAATTTGCTTCTTTAGAAGACTGGTAATAGTCCAAATGTAGACTTTAGGAAGCTGATCATCATGGAGTGCAGCTCCGTGCCGCCATGCAGTGACGCGACGTTTCGGAAGGACCTCCTTCCTTTCTCAAGCATGCGCTGTGAGAGCACACTATCCTCTTTATACCTTTCCAGCGATCGCACAGGTGTGTATACTTCTCTACATATATTAAAAACATTACTAGGAATATATCATTAAAACCAATATATAACAGGTACTTAGGGAACAGGAGGGGTAGGGGGAACACGTACGATATAACTGGTGTACTAATCTATAGGTAACTATGCAAACTAAAGGATTAATTTAGCCCCTTAGGTGCAATTGTATCCATTGTTGCGATCCAGTAGGCTTCTCTTTGTAATAGCCTTATTCTATTCTGATTGTGATCTGTAGTATATATTTGTTCTAGAACACACCAGCGTAGGTCGCAAATATTATGTCGGTACTCGTTAAAGTGCTTTGCAACTGTTGTTTCACCGAATTTTTCTGATGTATCTTTAACATCTTTTTTATTTTTAAAACTTCTAATAGCACTTTTGTGTTCTCCTATCCTAACTTTAACTGGGCGACTGGTCTGACCTATGTAGCATTTGCTGCATGGACATTTTAACATATATATTACATTGTTGCTAGTGCAACTAAAGTAACCTTTAATCAATATGTCATGTCCTTGATGTGGATGTTTTAACGTGGAACCTTTGATAATCGTGGAACAATTGTTACACGATAAACATGGATGTGTTCCATGTGCTATTAGAAGTTTTAAAAATAAAAAAGATGTTAAAGATACATCAGAAAAATTCGGTGAAACAACAGTTGCAAAGCACTTTAACGAGTACCGACATAATATTTGCGACCTATGCTGGTGTGTTCTAGAACAAATATATACTACAGATCACAATCAGAATAGAATAAGGCTATTACAAAGAGAAGCCTACTGGATCGCAACAATGGATATAATTGCACCTAAGGGGCTAAATTAATCCTTTAGTTTGCGTAGTTACCTATAAATTAGTACACCATTTATATCATACGTGTTCCCCCTTCCCCTCCTGTTCCCTAAGTACCTGTTATATATTGGTTTTAATGATATATTCCTAGTAATGTTTTTAATATATGTAGAGAAGTATACACACCTGTGCGATCGCTGGAAAGGTATAAAGAGGATGCGTCTCTCACAGCGCATGCTTGGAAAGGAAGGGGTCCTTCCGAAACGTCGCGTCACTGCATAGCGGCACGGAGCTTGCACTCCATGATGATCAGCTTCCTAAAGTCTACATTTGGACTATTTTCCAGTCCCTTTTAAAGAAGCAAATTACCGGCTAAGTACTGCCACGCTTAAATGTGTTTACATTGCCTAAGGTGTTCGTCACTGAACTTTGTTTTTCATACACCTGTCTTTAATAATGAAGTAAAGATACTTTTTGTCTATACAGCCTACCTGTGTGTTTACACTCCTGAATTTGAAGCTGTAAGCTAGTGAAAAAGCACAAGATGAATGCAAAAGCCTGTCGTAAGAAAAACCCTTTAACTACTAACTTTTTGTTTTTACTAATTTAAGCAGTTGCAGAGTCATTTCTCTAAGCTGATGTATGAAATCATTGTATATTTTGCTATTTTTTTTTCTCACAATGTAATTCACATCTTCTAACATGCTCTCTACAAATTATTACAAGTACAGACCTTACTAATGCAATCTTTGCTGCTGAAGTCTGGGTTCAATACATTAAAAATTTTATACCCTTTTCAGATAAATTATTGATAGTGTGCCGAATTTAGGGGTGCGTTACTAGGTCTTTAGGAATGGTAACCATGTTTAAGTTTGCAACTTTTTACAAATGTATACCTTTACTAAAACACATTTAAAGCCATTTATACCTATAGAAAGCTATGGTGTGACAACCACAAAACACACTACAACTGAACACAATATCACATACCCAACACATCTGGTATTGAGTGATAAGATCTTTAAAAGGATCCCTACCGATCATAAGTTCTGGAGTCCCTTGTTTCCTGTTTTAGTGGAGTGTAGCATTCGTCAGTATGTATGAAAGTGTCTCAAAGCACTTAATAAATATGTCCCACTTCAAGAAACAAACATGCGCCAAAATTTGTCTCACCAGCTTGAAATTGGTATGGATTAGTACAACACTTTTGCGACACATTCTGTCGAGACACATTCATAGATGTGTCTAATCTTATGAATGTGGCGAAACATGCCCCCTAAGAATTGGCGCAAACAAAACTGTTGATGGTGTCGGACGTGCACCAGTTTGTGGCAAAAGACCTTTTAAAAATATGTTGGACGGGAGCAACAACACTTTTTTTGGCACTAATCATGTCAGAAAACTGGTGATCATACATGTTGCCCATTGTATATAAAGTACATGACCCAACTAATCTGCCCTCAAAATAGAAGGTTATTTCCAGGTTCCAGTAACTTTTTCTGATATGTGATGAACCAGAGAGAGCAGAGGAGAGGATGGGGGAGAAGGGGGGGGGGGGAGGAAGGAATTAAACTTATGCCACGCTGGCCCTTCCTCCTGACCTCACTTATTCCCCTGGAGTCACACACAATCGCAGTAGGGAAAAGTTGATGGGAGTTCTATTCCTCATGTAGTGTGCAGGAGTTGGTACAACACACTACTAAGGGTTAAAATAGTTTGATAAATGTTAGTTATTAATTGCACTACTAGTCTATATTGATTGCACTGAAGAATGTTCTAGAAATTAAACCTACTATACCCCTCTATTTAACTAACAGCTTGCACCTGTCTTCGGATATGTTTAGTAAGTTTGTTTTGCATAAACTGTAACCAGTCCAAATCACCAGCTAATGGCGGGAATCTCCATGACAACACAGGGGTGGGGGTAGAGTAGGAGGTTATATAAACTAGGTAATTGTTATATTCTGGGTCTTTCCTTTTGTCTTTTCCACTGGGTCAATACCTTCAGGGTATCGGTGCCATCATCTGCAGCTGCCAGAGATGCTCTCCATCATACAATCCTGACATATGTTGTGCTGCCTCTGGACTCAGAGTTCAGCTTTAATCCCCATCTTCCCTGGCCGCATGAAAGTGGGACAAGAGGTAGCTATGCAGCGGACTTTGTTTAGGCACATTATCCTGCCTTAGTCTACTGGGTGGCTACGACTGGAAGAACTATGTTGTAACGGGAATACTAACCACTGCCATGTGTATACTATCTTGCAATGGACGTAAAGAGGCCTAAGATGATTGAAAACCTGCTAATCCTTTGTCTCTTGCCTGCTTATTCTGCACCGCACATCAAGGACACCTCACACACCACCTGCAGCAGGCAGTCAAGGGAGAGACCACCATCAGAGTGTGCCCCAGGGGAACAACAACCCCAACTTCTAAAGTGCAGACCCCCTCTTCACTGGTGCCAGAGCAGGAGAGGCATGAAAGATGTAGTTGATGAGAGGGATAGCCACCATGACCAGAGCAAAAGCCTCAGCAATGGCTTCCAGCCCTCTCCTCTGCCTCTCTCTGTGCCCGGTTCCGGTTCACCACACTCAAAATCCCCAGAACACACTCTCTCTTGGGCTGATGTTTTCCCCTTCATTGTATGTAGATGTTGTGTGTAATGTGTCCATGGTGTCGGTGCAGCAGATAATAAACAAGCATGAAGACAAGATGGAGGGTGAAAACAAAAGCACAATTCTTTACTTTATGAAAGGTGTTAAACCTGGTAGAGCCTCTTTCAGTAAATACATTCTTCCTTCTCTGAGTCTGCAGTAAGGATGGTTGACGCCACCTCACGGACACACTGATGAGTACGACTTCTGCAGGAGCTATGTATATATTAACCTCATGCAGCCAGTGACGTCTTAGTGGCAAGGTGTATGGGTTAGGCCAGAGGCATGCTAAATCCCAACTACCTGTGAAGAGGGAATATTCTTTACCTTGCTCTTAAGGGATTTCCTCCCTAGTATGAGTCTCTTTATCCTATAGATGGCAGGACTCCACCTTTAGGTGCTGCTTGGCTGTTGACCTCCAGAACGAGAAGCAAATATTGGCTTTGTTCTCCTCCAGACCAAGGTCCAGGGCCTATCCTCTGAGGATCACATGCTGCTCGTCACCTTATGGCCTCGTTCACACGGCTTATTCTGCCGCGTATTGGCGCCGTACTGCGCGCCGGATTTGCGCTTCAGTACGGCGCCAATCCAGCAGAGCATTACGGTAATCCACTGCTCTCTAGAGAACGTGGAATCCGTTCGCTCCTTTCCTTCCGCTCGGCAAATCTGCCGCGGGGGAGAAAGTGACATGCACATTATTTTACGGCCGGACGTCGCCGTAAACAATGCATTGTGGCTATGGGGCCGGGACGGCGGCCCACCGCCGCGTCCGGCCCCGCCCCCATCCCGCCTTTTCACGGCGGATTTGTGCGCTCAATACGGCGCACAAATCCATCGGGAATAAGCCGTGTGAACACGGCCTATCACTCTCTAGACTCAGTGACCTTCTTGCCTCGAACTGCCTCCAACTGCCACTTCTGGCGTGAGACGTCTCCACCCCATTGTCCAATCAGGAGCTAGGAGTTGAAACATGTGGTGTGAGGTGTATTGGGGGGCAAACAGCTTAACTCTTGCTGGCACAGGGCCTGACACTTTCCTAAGGATAAATAACACATTATATACATTACATATAAATGACATATACTGTAATAACACATTATATACATTACATATAAATGACATATACTGTGACAAGAACGCATCCCTGGCTCAACCTTATAGACTACAATACCCTGTACTGGGGTATTACAGTTATATTTAAGGACACGCTTTATCTGGATTAGTTATTTGCTTCATTTTCTTAAATATTTATTTAGAATTATGTTGATTGACATTTTGGGGCTTTCGAACCAACTACCAGTTTTACTATGTAGTTATGGTTTCAACATACAATGGTCACCACAGAACAAGTTAATATTGTATATTGAAGGACCACTGCATGGGCATGCTGACACCTACTAGCCCAGCCTATGTAAAAATTACACTCTTCAGGCACATGGGTGAATGGTGCTCTGTTGATATGTTTAGCGTATTTACCGAGAGCTTTCCAGAACATACACCGAACATACTCAAATAACTAGATGTGAACAGAGACTTCTATTGTGTATTTACAGTAGATCTTATTTTTTGCCTATTTTTTTTGTGCAAACGTGGAAAATTTTTATGACTCAAATAATTTTCAGTGTCATATGACATATGATGGGTGTGCTGGGGAATGATGTGTTTTGCAAACTCATTTGACTTTAAGGCCGTGTTCACACGGCTTATTCCGACGGATTTGTGAGCTGGATTGCGCTCACAAATCCGGCGTGAATAATGGGCGGGACGGGGGCGGGGCCGGAGCGCGGCGGGGGCGCCGTTCCCCGGCCCCATAGACAATGCATTGTTTACGGCGCGTCCACGCCGTAAATAATGTGCATGTCACTTTCTCCCCCCGCTGCGGATTCGCCGAGCGGGGAGGAGCGATGGAATCCACTGTTCTCTATGAGAGCAGTGGATTACTGTAATTACTCAGATGGATTGGCGCCGTACTGCAGCGCAAATCCGGCACGCAGTACGGCGCCAATCCGCGGCAAAATAAGCCGTGTGAACGAGGCCTAACCTCTTCACCTGGACTTTTAGGCTATGTTCACACGGCTTATTTCAGGGCGTATTTGCGGACGTAATTACGTCCGCAAATACGTCAGGAAATACGTTTCAAATACGTGTCACAAAGTGTGGCACGTATTTTGCTTTGTAAATACATTTTTTACAGTGGGGATTTACGTCGCGAAATACGCCTCAATAAGTGACGGGACTAAATTTTACGATCGTATTTACATGGCGAAAATACGTCACGGAAATACGTCTCGTGTGAACGATGAGGCGTATTTTACATTGGAATCAATGCTAATCTAATTATTCATTATTTGAAACGTATTTCGGGACGTATTTCAAGACGTAATTACGTCCACAAATACAACCCGAAATAAGCCGTGGGAACATAGTCTTATAGTGCACATAGACAAGAGCCAACAGAGGATCTGCAGCATACTGCTACAGCACAGATATCTTGTGGGCGCTACCATTCTAATTTCCATCATCTATTGCATGTCTAAACCAAAGCAGATCACAGCATACTTAGGTGTGTCCTAACAACAGCTTGTGTACTTAGAAGCACACGGGCAAATGTATTTGTATACATATGTTCAATATGCATAAAAACCCTATTATAAAAATATCTGCAAAAAATATACAGAATACATAGAAGGCACACAAACTTAGGGGGACATTTCCCAACACGCCAATGCCAGTTTTTTGGTCTATATTGCACTAAAACCGCTTTTGAAGCCATATTTTGGATGTAAATCAATTTCAAAACACCAAAAAACGCTTTATATCCGTCCCAAACACATTTAACGCCAAAAAAATATGCACTGTGCGCCTCCATAACAAATCCGCCTATTGAGGCCATAGCACATCTTTACAAGTTTTAAATTTGTTAGGCGATTTCCAAAAATTTTTACAAAAGTATGTGTTAGACCATTTATATACTTGTAAGAAAGTTATTCACCTCCTGCGCGATTCCAATAGGGGCATTACAACGCTCAAAGATATGCTATGTCCGCGATTTGCGTAACACGGCAAAAAACTTTTCATTGGAAAGAATGAAATGCCCCTATTGAGGACTCACCCCCAAAGGGGCATATATTTAATTCAATATAAAAATGCGCCAACACATATTTGGGAATGAAACCTAAACATATTTGAAAAATGTGAAATGCCCAAACACATATACACTTGAAATGATGTGCATGCGCCTCAAAAACGCATTTCAAAATGGGGGTGCCCCCGGGCATCTTTTTGGGCAATTTGTTTACTAGCAAGGAAACCCTAGCCAAATTTTTTTAGGCCCGGATTTTTCTCCCGCACTTTTAACTTTTTTAAGCCCCAAAAATGACGAACACCCCAAATTTTCAGACATTCGCCATAATTTTTTAACAAAAAATGCCTTGGGTACTAGATTTTTGGGGTTGTTTTATTATATATACACTATTATACATACACACACACACATAAAGGAGCACTGTTAAAGTTAAATTATTATGTTATGATTTTAATTTTATTTCATCACATTTAGGTTACTGATAACAACAAAAAACTTGCGGGTTTTCAAGCTAGCGGGTTGTAGAAAAAGTGTTTTGGTATTGGGAACCACCAAGGAGGATGCACGTGCTGTCTTTTGTGGAGTTTCCTTTTCATATTACCATTCGCCATAAAAAATCCCTTTTTTTATTATTTTTTTTGGTTTAACTTTATGTATATTTAAAATATAAAAAAAAAGTACTCACCTCCCCCCCCCCCCCCCCCCCCCTTGAACTCCCTTTGGGTCTCGTTTTTTTTCCCGGGGGACGGGCGGCGTGACTCGCATCCGCCGGGCAGCATATGCATTTTCCGCCCCTGTGCCGGAACGCAGGGGCCCAAACCCTGTTGCATCTCCCCGGAGTCCCGGGGAGCGGGGACACTGGGGCCTCACTCTCTGCTTGGGGGAAGCCTTAAAACTTATGTTGCATTCTTGCCCCACACATGAAAGGGACTTGAAACATGACTACAGATTATCATCCAAACCAGAATCTGTTCCTAAAGGAATAGGACTTACCCGTAAACAGCTGCTTAGGGTTTTTGCTTTTTTTCAAAAAAAGGAGGGAGTGAAGCTGTGTGAGAAGCCTTGATGTGGGTGTGAGGGGGAACCGTTTGTCTTTGTGAAGACAGCCTTATAGACTCTGTATGCTGTCAGACCTAGCCCAGAGCCAGCGGGCTAGGTCTGGCAGCAGTGGGACTGCTGGGGCACCGGGCTGTGCCCTCACTCTTGGCTTTGCGGGTTTTTGGTGGCCCCATGCAGTGCTTTCCATTTAGGTAGGAACCCACTTAAAGAGGTCGCCATAATTGGCAAGGGGTTTTATATTTTTTGATAAAAAAGTAACTAAAAACCCCCCGTTCATTTTTAAAGTTTTGTGATAAGCATTAAAAACTTTTTTGTGGGATGTTGGTCCATGACTCTTCCTTCCATGTTTGAATGCTGCCTAATGATCTCAACAAGCCGAAACACTCCCCCCTTTAAAACCCTTTAAGTGCCTGGTCTTCAAGAGGTTAATGGGATCATAGTCTCAGTTTACCAGTAACAGTGATTACATTAGTTCATTAACAGTTATCATTGAAAGAACCGGCACTCTGAGAACAGAGTTGAATGAATTTGTTAATCTGTAAAGGCATTATTTTTGAAAAAATCACAAATTAATTTTTATAAATTTTCACTTTTCTTTTGGACTGTTTTTTTATTTTTTTTCCCCTTTTGGGAAAAGAACTAATTTAATACTCATTTAAAACCCCATCTTGCAGGTGCAGGGAGAACATTATGCAGAATTACTTGTGTTGCATGATTCTGTGTACGATCAAGCTTTAACCGGTTTTTCACACGAAGCCCGCATTAAAAATCGCATTTTGAGTCATTTTGGACCAATACCTGCAAAGGAAACTGAGTTACAGGTAAAAGTTAAAAACGAACCTTATCACAGTGTTTCTAATCCATCCTCAGGACCCCCCCAACAGGTCATTTTTCTGCTTTCCCTTCATTTCACAGGTGATTTCATTATGCTGCACGGTGATTTAATTATTGTCAGTGTTTTGTGGGGGATCCCCCAAAACAGACCTTTTTTTGGGGCCCCCAGGCAGGGTTGAAAGCACTGCCTTACACACCTCCCACTTTTAGAATTGCAAAGAGGGGAAAAACACCCCGCCCTTTTAATGAATGACATCAACAAAAAACGCCCTTTAAACCCCAAACCCCAAAAATGACACACACATGACCCCCCAACCACACCCCACCTAACAGTCAGCCCCCCCCCTTCACAACCCCCCGCCAACACAACGCACGTTTGTGGGGTTATAAAAGGGTATTTATATATAGTATTTTACAGAAATCATTCAAAAAGCTGCAAGTTCTAAGGATATACCTGTATATAATTTCCATCAAAAAACACTGAACACCTCATGGAACCCAATGCAACTATATGGTCAATGGGTTCCCCGCGTTTTCCAGGGGTGCCCATCGCTGACTATCTGGGGATGGTTTCCCTTTAATTAAAACCATGATGGCGTGGAACAGATTCATTAAATATAATTCCTACTCTCAATAATGGCTCCCGTGCACCACTCAGAAATACTGCACACCCCGGTTTTTAAGACACACCAATTGAATATGTTTAGTCTGTTTTACATGTGGCGGCGCACCCCAATATCTTTAGTACTTTTTTGACAGTTAGACAGGGCAGGGAGGCAAACTTGTGAGAGACAAAACCATCTTCCACTAAAATTCAGCATCCAATTGCCTTTTGCTAGCCCAGGCATTATGTGTAGTCCCTTTTTTGTTGTCTTTCACACCACCCTCTGAAAACTTTCTGCTATGAAACAATTTACAAGTGCAAGGGTCTTTTAATCTGCACCAGAGCTTCAACCTTAGTCATTCCTTGGTCAAAGTTAGTGAGATCAGAAAATTGGCGGCGCCATGACAGTTTTTAGGCGCATTTAATCAGTGTAAAGTGCGCCTGAAAGTACGATCCTTTCAAAAATCTGGCATCTGGTATACCTTGCATAGTAAACTTAATGCGCCTCTTTAGGCGCATTGCGCCTAAAAGGACGCACTACGCAAATCGCTGGTGCATTGAATATCATTAAAAGTGTATGTAATGCACCTATCGTGGCGCATTGTGTAATGGAGGTGCATGACGTATCATTACCAGTGTATGTAATGCGCCTAAAAATGAATGTGTCATGGAGGCGCACAGCGTATCATTGCTGCTATAGGTAATGCGCCTTTTTAGGCACATTACAATGTGCCATGCCCGGTGTATAATGTGCTTAGTTTTGGTTCATTTCCATCGAGAATATGGCGTCAAAAGTGTTTGCAGCGCAAAGTAGACCAAAAAAAACGGCACTTGCGTATTGGGACATGTCGCCCTATGTCTTGTGCTAAAAACGTTGTAGTTGCTGAATAGTTACACATCTGCCTTTTTACACCTCCCAGAGATCAGAGTCTGAACTATATAATTTCCACTTTTACGAAACCGATTACTAAGTGTTTAGGTACAAATTTTACCGGCTAGCAAAATATTATTTTAAAAATATATTTGAGAAGAATCGGTTATGGTCAGGAAGTCCATATAGTGTAGAGTGCAGAAAATATAGCCCATGTAAGTTGTGTATTCATATTAAACCTTCTCTTTTCCAGGTAAACCCCAATGGTCCTGCATGGTGCTGGTGGATTCTAGCTGTTCTTCCTCTTGAGAGCAGAGCACAACTCCCTTTTCTTGCTATGACATCACTGAAGGATCGTCTAACCAGTATCCGGCGTGTCCTACTTTTTATGTGTCGTACACGAACACGATAATGCCATTGTGCTTAATTACATTCCATTAAGTGCATACATATTGTATGTGCCAGAAATGTGTATCACATTACAAATCGCAAGGCCTTCAGTCGTTCAAATTAACTTATTTGCAAATTCTTTTCCAACTGATAAATGAAATCAGTGAAAAGCCTGGACACGTTTTGTATCAATGCAGTACACAGATATTTTTTTGGGAACTCCAAATTTTGATAAAGTTTTGTTATACAAAATCTGAGTTTTTACAGGGATGTACAGATTTGTGATCATCATTATGCTTAATAATTTATTTTTTCATTACCATTCCTCCTGCTCTATGTGCTTAATTCACAGTGAAACATAAAAAAATGAAAAAATGTTGCTAATTGCGATATTTATTTCCTGTCGTTGTAAATTTGTTATCATTTAAAAAAAGAAGAAAGAAATTGAGAAACGTGCTTCCTCAGTTATAGTCACTTTGTGTATTGAAATATTTATATTTTGTAAGGAAGAACTTTGGCGGAGGTCAGATAATCAATGCTGTCTGAATGTTAGCTTAGGATTACTCTTAAAAAGTTTTTTTTTAAGTATAAACGTAAAAAACAAAACATGTAAGGGTTCAGGAATGTAAATCCCTGTGGGTCCACAATTCACTGTTTGGGTGATCCATATGTGAAGCACTTTTTTCTTTCTTACAATCAATGCTTTTCTGTAAAAAAAAAAAAACACTGTTCCTCCATTTAAAATGTATACTATAGACACCTTATTACGGATTGTTAGGGAAGGCATACAAATTATTTTATTACGTTTATATTTTTGTTTAATTATTTTAATACTTATTAAACCACAATTGAATATCTGTTCTTCAAAATGTTACTTATCTGGAGGTTTATAAGGGGTAGATCTTGGGGGTTCTCCTGGGACTACACATTTTAATCAAGAATCACTGTGTCATGGGCCATTTGTACATCGGTTTTCATAAACTCTCTCTCACCTGGGCTGTATGATATTTAGAAGGGAAAGAATTACTATTAGGGCATGTCCCCGTGGATGGTTTTTCAGCCAGTTTTACAGATGGTTTTCAGTTTTGAAAGCCGTCTGTAAACTGGCTGTCAAACGTTAGCACGGACCTCTACGGAACATCCGTGCAGCGGTCCCCACTGCACGGATTTTCCGCCAGACGGATTTTCAGACCGAAAAAGATTGAACATGCTGTCGCCTGGTTTTCAGGCAGAATATGAACAAGTCTATATGAAAGGGGAAGGCTTTTCTCCGCAAACAGCACAAAGCCACAAAAACAGAGCAAATACCAGCCGGATAATTCGACCGGTATTTGCTCACTGCCATGGGGACATGCCCTTACTCTGATGACCAAATGAATCAAGCTCTAAGATGTTGTGATCTGGATGAGGAAAGTGAATAGAGCTGCTTGAGAAATCTGCACAGCTCCCCGGTGATTCAGAAGAGTAGGATAATATGTGTCATATTTACACAGGATATATTGTTTCAGAAACACGATTGTAGCCTCAGAAGTCTATGTGTAAGGCAAGCCATTCCATTAATAGCAGAAATTCTCATGTAATTCGGGTACGACTCTATCAAAAAGGTTTCTACTTAATATTATGTAAATATTAAACAAGATATCTGTGAGCATAGCAGACTGAGATTTAACCACAATGTATCCAATTTGACAATCATATTAGAATGCTGACACTGGCAAGAAGCCTAGAGATTCAACTCATTATCCATTTCAATGTAGATAAAAGTATAATACAGAAAGTTATTTACAGATGTAGCAAATTTCAAATTGATATTCCATCTTGTTCATATCATAATGCAGCCAGTTAAAGGGGTTATCCCGGAGTTTAATGATTTCATAGAACACTATAAACAGCATTTATATTGAAAAGTAAAGATATTCCCCTACCTTAACGCGTTTCTTTTCTTCTCTTCTGCCTCCTCATTCATCTATCATAAGATCAGTGAAACGTCCTGGTTACGGGAGTGTCAGTAGTTCTCCAGCAGCTATTTCCTGCATGTCCCAGAATCCCTTGCAGTCACAATTTAGTTCTTCTCTGCACCCCTCCCCTAATTCTCCTAGCACTGTTCATCATCGTTCTCAGACATGTATACTTCATGCCCTTGCATATCTGCTCCACTTCACTTCTTGATTGCCTACAATAGACTGTGTGTAGTACAGTCACCAGTTTGTAACACGGTAAAAAGACTTATAATCTATATAATTTGGTTTATATATTTCTATGTATGTGCTGTACATCCCCCACTGCAGGTACACAGTTATCCCATCATTCTAACTGATTGCTGTGGAGAATGTGGCATCACCCAGCTTTCCTGTACACTGGATAGCCTATATAGCACCAAGAAAGGTGGATAATGTCACATCCCCCACAGCAAACAGTTTTTTTTTTTATCATGGGAAAGCTTTGTGCCTGCTGTAAGAAATGTGTCATCCTCTCTGCACACAGTGATGTCAGGGCAGCATCTCACGACACTTTAACCTGGCACCACTACTATATAAAGAGCAGTAGGCAGACTTTTTTCTGGCTACTGCTGAATAATCTCAGAGGTCCTAATACACATTCAGCCAATCAACCAATGCAAGTCTTCTGACCATCTCCTCCGATCAGAAGAGGTGATAGTCACTATGGACACATAGTTTTCATTGTATGTGTATAACACCCTCCCCCTCCAGCTCTGAATGATTACATTCCTGTCAGCACCTCTGTTTACATAGTGACTAATGAGTCAGTGTATGCAGCCAGCTCTTCTCTGCTCCTATCACACCCACTAAAGTGTTTCTGAGCTAAGCCTGCTTCAAAGCACACCCACTGAGTGATGATGAAATGTCCATTCAGGCCATGTGATCTATGGATGTCACATGGTATACAGGAAGTGGGAAGAAGGGGAATAAAGGGTTGTCTGCCTGGTTATGCAAAGCAGAACAAGTAAATCATTTTTAATGATTATCAATTACAAAGTCCAATATAATTAAGTTGTGAGCTCTATAACAAATACAAAAATAGTCCCAGAAAACTCCTTTAAAGTGGTATTTAAAATAGCACATCAGATTGAAAAGATTAAGGTAAAGTGTTATGTAACTTGGTGTGTAATTCATTACAGTATCTTACAAAAGTGAGTACACCCCTCTTTTTTGTAATGATTGTATTATATCTTTTCATAGGACAACACTGAAGATATGACACTTTGTTATAATGTAAAGAATTCAGTCTACAACTGAGTAGTCCCAGGGCTGTCTGTGTAAGAAGGCAGCAATCAGGGCACACTGTGTGCTGTCCTGATTGCTGCCTATGTGAATATGCTAATACATCACAAAGTGTAATGGGATTAAAAACATAAAAAAGTGAAGTAAAAAAATGAAATAAATAATAAAATAAATAAAATAATTGTGCATACATTACACACACGCTCAAAAAAAAACCTACACACATTAGGTATTCACACGACCATAATAACCCGTAGAATTAATCTAAAAAGTTATTAAGTGTGAAATGTGAATGGTATAAAAAACAAAAAAATTTGAACAAAAATTGAAAAAAAAGTCTGCAATAATTTGTAAGTGAACTTAAATGATTCCCCCAAAAAGTACAACTTGACCGGAATAAAACGAGGCCTCAACTGCGTCATTGAAAAAATCCAAAAGTTACGACTGTTAAAACGCAAGGAGGCAAAAGCTAAAAAACTGTGCTGCTCATTAAGTACTTTTCAGGCATTCAGCTTAAGGGGTTAAGTTTGCTACATTTGTAAATCACCACAGTTTTCTCCTTTATATATATACTTGTTTGGTCTCTTTTACATCAGATATTTGAGAATCAGGTTAACGTTATTTAGCAGTTTCTGAAGCAAGAGTAAAATGGTGTGAAAATCAAATTTTAATGCTGGAAATACAAGTTAGAGTGGTGCTTGAAAGTTTTCTTTTGTTGAAAGTCAGTATTGTGTTCTGCATAAATTTGATCTAAAGCTGATTTCCACACAAGTCCTAGAAGTAGATAAAGAGAAACAAATCAAACAAATGAGTCAAAAACATGACACTTTGTCATGCTTTAATGAGGAAAATGATTTAATATCACATATCTGTAAGTGACATAAGTATGTGAACCTTTTCTTTTCCTCTCTGTGTACCAATAACTCCATCTAAACATTTCCGGTAGCTGTTGATTAGTCCTGCACATCGGCTTGGAGAAATTTTAGATCATTCCTTCATCTAGAACAGCTTCAACTAGTTATGCAATTGAGTTTCCTCCCATGAACTGCTCACTTCCATGGTCCTTCCATAACATTTCTATTAGATTAAGGTCAGGACTTTGACTTGGCCATTATAAAATGTAAACTCCATTGTTTTCAACCATTCTTTAGTAGAAGGACTTGTGTGCTTAGGGTAATGGTCTTATTGTATGACTCAAGTGTTCTTGTGATTAAGCTCACAGACAGAAGTCCTGACATTTTTCTTTAGAATGTGCTGATTCAGAATTCGTTAGTCCAACAATGAAGGCAGGTCTTTCTGTGCCTAGATGCATAAAAGCAGGCCCAAATCAAGTTACTACTACCACAATCTTTACAAATGGGATGAGGTTTTTACGCTGTAATGCAGTCTTTTCTATTCTCTAGATAAAACGCTTCTTATGTAAATGACAAAGCTGTATTCTGGTCTCATCTGCCCATAAAGCATTGTGCCAATAGGCTTTGGGCTTGTCCAGATGATCTGTAGAAAACGACAGATGTTCTTTTTGGAGAGTAGTGACTTTTGCAGTCTTGACATACACACCATTATTGTTCAATGTTTTCCTTATGGTGGACTTGTGAACATTAACATCAGGTAGCTACTTTAACTATTCAGAGGTTACCTTGGGTTTTCATGTGACATTACAGACTATTACACTTAATGTAATCTTTGTTGGTCAACCACTAATGAGGAGGGTAATAGCGGTCTAAAGTCACACAATCTGTCTGACTGTGGATTGGTGGTATCCGAACTCTGTAAATAAAGTTTTGTAACCTTTTCCAGCCTGATAAGCTTCAACAACTCTCCTTTTGAGATCAGACTTTACAATCGATTATCATCCCTTTATTAAAAACACCTATCTCTATCAACTCTACTCACAAGTGCTCAATTGGGTTGAGATCTGGGAACTGTTGTGGCAAATACAGCAGCTCTAGTTTATTGTTATTGAACTATTTCTTTGCCAATCTCGACATAAGCTTTGGGTCATTGTCCTGCTGGAACACTGTCATCCTTTTTCATACCCAAAGAACTTGAGTGTACGAAGTAACTAATCTTGTACTATACTCACATGTAGCTCTGTATTGAGACCACCATTGTTCCTGGTCAAGTATCCAATGCCTTTGACTATGAAACAACCTCAGATCGTCAGGCATCCACTACCAAACTTGACGGTGCCTTCAATTTCTCGATCCATTAGCCCCCTTTTCCCTTGATTCTTCCAGACTCATTTGCACCTATTAGAGCCCAATTGACTTTTGTCTCCTCGCTCCAAATCACCCATTTCCAACTGTCCACTTTTACTTCTTATGATGATATTGAAGTTGAGGCTTCTTCACCTTTTTTGGGCCACCATTTCAGACTTGTGTAATGAGCGTCACACAGGGATGTTGCTCTTTTCTAGGGAAATCTTCTTCATGGCTGGTCCATGATTTGAACCATTTACCTGCTTGATAATCAACCTAATAACACACTGAGCTCTTAGGGAATATGAGAACAGGTTATAATTTATAGTATACAAGAAGACAAATATTGTTCCATCACCAGGAGCAAAAAAGGAACAATGCAGTTAAATCACAAGAATCTGTGTGAATGAATGAGCAACTATATATAATATGTGAAGAATAGTGGCCAAAGTCAATAAACGCATGCTGCAAGCTTCAGTATAATGGATAAATATAATGCATGTTCTCAGCATAAGGGTTCGTAGAGTCAGGGTTAGTATATATAGGAGTGGGGATAGGACTAGCGCTAGTAGTGTTAGGCTTAATTTAAGGTTATACTTAGGGCTATGGCTAGGTATAAGTTTGGGATTAGAGCTAGAATTAGGGTTAAGGTTACAAGTAGAACTAGGGTTAAGGTTAGGACTATCATTAGGGTGAGGAAGTTTAAATTTAGAAGGGTTAAGAGTTGGGATATGGTTAGAAATAGGATTAGGATCATGGTTAGGGTAAGAAATATGGCTAGTGTTAAAGGTCAAGGGAGGGTTAGGATTAGAGCTAGGGTGATGGTTATGACTCAGTTTAGGGTTTCTGATAAGGCTAGGATAAGGATTAGAGCTACTGTCAAGGATATAGTTGGGGTTAGGGATAGGATTAGGGTAAGCATGACTAATGGAATGGTTAGAGAGTGGTGGTAAATGACTCCTACTCTGAGTGGTCCCTGTTTGTGAGTGGTGTGCCACAGGGCTCAGTATTGGGTCCTCTCTTATTTAATGTATTTATTAACGATATAGTAGAAGGGATCAATAGCACGGTTTCGATTTTTGCAGATGACACCAAGCTATGCAGGGTAGTGCAATCTATGAAAGATGCTCATAAATTGCAAGCAGACCTGGACACACTGAGTGCTTGGGCATCCATTTGGCAAATGGGATTCAATGTGGATAAATGGAAGGTTCTGTATCTGGGTAGAAATAATCTACAGGCATCATATGTCCGAGGGGGAGAAAAACTTGGAGAATCGCTTGTTGAGAAAGATCTGGGCATTCTTGTAGATCATAGACTACAGAACAGCATGCAATGTCAATCAGCTGCCTCTAGGGCAAGTAAGATATTGGCGTGTATTAAAAGAGGCATGGACTCGCGGGACAAGGATGTAATTCTACCGCTGTACAAAGCATTGGTGTGACCTCACTTAGAATATGCTGTTCAGTTCTGGGCCCCAGTTTATAGAAGAGATATAATGGAGCTAGAGAGAGTACAAAGACGAGCAACCAAACTTATAAAGGGGAATGGAGCATCTTAGTTATGAGGAGAGGTTAGTAGAATTGAACTTATTTAGTCTTGAGAAAAGACGGCTTCGGGGGGACATGATTAATTTATATAAATATATAAATGGTCCCTACAAAAAGTATGAGGAAAAATTATTTCAAGTGAAGCCCCCTCAAAAGACCAGGGGACATTCCCTTCGACTAGAGAAAAAAGGATTCAATCTCCAGAGGAGAAGAGCATCTTTCACTGTAAGAACTGTGAATCTGTGGAATAGCCTGCCTGAGGAGCTGGTCACAGCAGGAACTGTAGAGAGTTTCAAGAAAGGCTTAGATACCTACCTGGAACGAACGACTATTAATGTGGTCGTACCTATGTAAAATTCTGGATCCTGGCTGGTGGCGGCTCTGGGGTCAGAGATATGGTCTCCACTGGAGCAGATTGGTTCTTGCCTTGTGGGTTCCAGGGCATTAACCAGTGGTGAGGCTGGGCTTAATGTCCTTGTCTCTCTCCCTCACCCACATTTTCCCCATCTTCGGTTGAACTTGATGGACACGTGTCTTCTTTCAAACGTACTAACTATGTAACTAAGTTAGGTTTATGGTTAGGATAAGAGATAGGGCTAAAGGGTTTGGGATAAGGTTAGTGATAGGGCAAGTAGACTAGAAAAGGACATGGAATCCAGCACTTATCTCCTATAAAAAAGTCTTTATTATAAACACATTAAGACTCCAATACTTTTTTTTAATGTGTTCATAATAAAGCTTTTTTTTCATAGAAGATATGTTTAGGATTTCATGTCTTTTCCAGTCTATCATTACCACCAGGGGCATAATTAGAGAAGCCCTGGCCCCATAGCAAACCTTTGGATGGGCCTCTCCCCTGCCTCCCTCCCCTCCTCTGACCATGAACATTTACGGGTGCCCGTTAATAACAGTCATGCAGTTGCTAGATAATACAAGGAGAAAATACCTCACCATACCTATCACCATTATACTGCTACCAAACAAATCCCACTATACCAAGACCAACATTACAAATAACAATACTTTATAAGGACCCAATTATACAACCATAACATGACCACAAATTACCACCACATAGTGACTGAATAATACCCCTTTGCAGACTGTATATTACCTCCATACAGTGAACATATAATGGTAGTTCCCAGTGTACAAAGGCTCTGCAGAAAACTGGTTGAAGTTTATATACACCGTTTAAAAAGACACATATTCATGTTTTTCTCACTATCTGACATTAAATCGGAATAAACCTTACCCGTTTTAGGTCAATTAGGAACCAAAATTATTTAGACTTGTCAAATGCCAGAATAATGAGAGAGAATAATTTTTAAGGCATTAGTTTAAAAAAAAAATTTAAGTCAAAAGGTTGCATACACTAGGATTACTATGCCTTTAAACAATTTAGTACAGCCCATATGATGATGTCATGTCTTTGGAAGCATCTGATAGGTTTACTGGCAACATCTGAGTTAATTAGAGAGACACCTGTGGATGTATTTTAACTCACACCAGAAACACACTGCTTCTGTGTGTAACATCATGGGAAACTCTAAAGAAAGCAGCCAAGATTTCAGGAAGAGAATTGTAGATTTGCACAAGTCTGGATCATCCTTGGGTTCAATTTCCAGATACCTGAAGGTGCCTTTTTCCTCTGTTCAAACAATTATACGCAAGTACAAACAAGATGGGAATGTCCAACCATCATACCGCTCAGGAAGGTGACGGGTTCTGTGTCCCAGAGATGAACGTGCTTTGGTCCGACGTGCATACCAACCAAAAAACAAAAGTAAAAGACCTTGTGAAGATGCTGGCAGAATCTCGTAAGATTGTGTCATTATCCACAGTGAAACGAGTACTGTATCAACATGGGCTGAAAGGCCACTCTGCCAGGTAGAAGCCATTACTCCAAAAGAAACATATAAAAGACAGATTAATGTTTGCAAATGCACACAGGAACGAAGACCTTTTCTGAGACATGTCGGAAACATTTTCGGAGACATGTCCTGTGGTCTGATGAAACTAAAATCGAACTGTTTGACCGTAATGACCATCTTAATGTTTGGAGGGAAAAGGGAGAAGTTTGGAAGCCTAAGAACACCGTCCAAACTGTGAAACACGGGGGAGGCAGCATCATGTTATGGGGTTGTTTTGGTGCAGGAAGGACTGGTGAACTTCATAAAATAGATGGCATCATGAGGAAAGAAGATTGCGTGGCAATACTGAAGCAACTTCTCAAGACGTTAAAGCTTGGCCAGGAAGTTAAAGCTTGGGCAGAAATGGTTCTTCTAAATGGACAATGACCTGAAGCATATTGCTAAACTGGTTACAAAGTGGCCAAAGGATAACCAAGTCAATGTTTTGGAGTGGCCATCAGAAAGCCCTGATCTCAATGCTATTGAAAATTTATGGACATAGATGAAAAGGTAAGTGTGAGCAAGGCAACCTACAAACATGACTCAGTTACACCAGTTCTGTCAGAAGGAATGGGCCGAAATCCCTACCTATTGTGCGAAGCTTATGGAAGGATATCCAAGATGTTTGACCCAAGTCATACAGTTTAAGGGTAATGTTACTGAATGTATGTAAACTTTTGACTTTGCATAAGTAATAAAAATGCCTTAAAAAATTTTCTCTCTCTCTCATTATTCTGGCGTTTGGCAAATATAAATAATTTTGGTAATCCTAACTGACCTAAAACAGGTAAGGTTTATTCTGATTTCACGTCAGATAGTGAAAAAAACATGAATATGTGTCTTTTTATATAGTGTATGTAAATTTCTGGTTTCAACTGTACAAGGGATTACAGTGCAATTACATTCAGGGACTCGCAGGAGACATCTTCTAGGACTGAAGTTGTTCTCTTTCCCTTTTCTTCTTCATCTTGTCCAGACCACTATGGTGACTTATCCCTGCCATGACTCATCCCTGCAAAATTTATCACATGAACATCTAGGAATTCTAGTTTTTCCAGCACTTCCCTACCTGTGCTCTCCCTCTGTACAAACTCCACATTGGGTGATAATCTGTGAGGTTATGGGGTGATAGGTAAGGGTGATCCCGAGTGATAAGTAGGGTTTAGGGGGATATGGGGTAATAAATGGAGGTGAAGAGTTTATGGAGTGATTGACTGAAGTGGTGGGGAGTGATAGGTGGAGATGAGGGGGCTATGGGTTAATAGGTGGAGTTGGGGAGGGTATAGGGTCTTAGGTGGGGGGGGTGATAGATGGAGGTGAGGGTGTTATGTGGTAATAGATGAAGGTGGTGGGGAGTTTATGGGGTGAGAGAAGAAGATGAGGGGTTTCTGGGGTGATAGGTGGAGGTGGCAAGGGGATAACGCTGTGATAGGTAGGTGTTGTATTTTATGTTGGCACTAGGATGCAAAACACAATGGTAAGGGATGGGCGGTATAAAGGAGTACAGAACACAGCTTATGATCTGGGGGGGTGGAGAGGCGCAGAGGACCATACCCCTAGAGATTGTGGCCTGTAACCCCAGAATCATGTGGTGCAGCAACCATAGAAGATCAGCTGCAGCCATAATCTTCTAGGGGTGCAGGAGATGAATTTTTGTACTGTCATGTTTTTTGTAGTGTTTTTATTTTTATACAGGCTTCCTATTTGCAATATACCGGACTCATTGGACTATGTTGGACTAGCATTGGCACCTTGTTATTTTTGTATCACAGAACAACTGGGTCACTTATGGGGGATGAGGCATTATTCTGTTTTTCTAGACACCGGATAGTGTATTCAGCGTCCAGGAAAATTGGGTGACACCCCATTCCCCACACGTCACATAGTTTTCCTATCTTAGAAAAGCTGTGTCGCTTATTGTGTCTATGAAAGCTGGGTAACGCCCCACGCCCACAAGTGGTACACAGCTTTTCTAAGATACGAAAACTGTGACCCTCCCTCTGACCGACCTTTACCCCTCGACCCACCTCATCTGACCCACCACTCTACCCTAGATCCCCCACTCAAACCCCTCTCACCCATCCTATCTACCCCCCACCCCAACCTACTCAAACCTCTCACCCATACCCATCTACCCCCACTGTAAACCCCTTTCCACATCCTCACTCTACACCCATACACATCAACTCCTCTCTACTCCCACACCCAGACTCTCCTTACTCTAATCCCCCGTTCCCCCCAAACCCACTCTCACTCACACACTAAACACTCCTGCTGTGGACTGCCTTTAGCATGGATTTTTAGACACTGCTCTGCTGGGATGAGGGGGCGGAGCTTTACATCTCCCGCAAAGCTCCACCCATTTCTCTCAGCAGTGCACTGGGGTCTGTTGCTCAGGTAGCATCCTATGTCGGATGCAATCAGTGAATTATAGTAACTTACTGATCCTGTCATAAGATGATGTTGTCTGTCACTAGAGGGCCCATACAAGCTGGACCCTGGCAGTGTAGGGACCTGACAGTTGACAGCATGTTATGACATGGCTTGGTTGACAGTGTTCATTGCCGTCCAGGCTCCCTGATGATGATAGGGCCCTGTAACAGCCACTATGGTGGTAATGCTGCCACTGATTACCACTCCTTTGTCCTTAGAGTATATCTGTGTACTTCTGTCAACATGACCAGGGGAAGACATGTATGTACAGGGTTGCACCAGAAGTCTGGCGTCTTTTCAGCCTGAAAACTGGCGCAGCCCTGTTCGCTATATTTTTAATCAGGCACACTCCAGTATTAGGCACATTATAAAACGCCCGCGGCACTTTGTAATGCGCCTAAGGCCGGGGAGGCGTCACACTACAACCGTACGATTCTACACACTTATAACGTTATTACGGCAAATCCAGACGCATTACTGCTAGAACAGGTAGACCTCTTTAAAAGTGGTTTACCTGAGCCAGAATTGTCGCTTAGTAGCTAGAAAGCGCTAAATCTATGACTCGCAGAAGAACAGGTTCATAGATTCAGGTGCATTCTACACTACTAATGCGCGCAAAAAAATGGTGCCTGAGCACCAAAAATACATGTTGCCCTAGGTGTTCAGATGAACTGGCTCGCTCTATTTTTTATTATCCATAGGGTAAGTGAAGTTAGGTTTAGGGCTAAGGCTAGGTCTTAGACTAAGGCTATTGTTAGTGTAAGGATTAGGGCAAGTGTTATGGTTAGAGAGAGGCCTACAGTTAGGGTTACGGTTGGTAGAGTTAGGGTGATGGTTATTGTTTGACATAGGTTGGGAGTAGGATTAGGTTTATGGTTAGGGTTTAACACAGGGCTAACATTAGAGTTATAACTAGGGCATGGGTTAGAGTTAGCATTTGGGCTTTGGTCTTGGATTAGGACCAGAGCAGGCCGGCACAACATGTAGTCCATGGGCCCCTTGCAGCCCACCAAAGGATTTCTGTTGCCAATAAACCAGATTGCAATGGGACAGGGTTTGTTCAAACCCTACCCCAAAAGGGGCGTTCCAATGGTCCAGGGTATCAGCTGGCTTGGGGATGTCCCTTATTGGTCCCCAACTCCTGTCAAGCTCTGCAGATCTGGATTAGAGCTAGGGTTTAGGTTAAGGCTAGAGTGAAATATGGCAAGGGTTAAGGTTAGGCTAGGGTTAAAGTAATTAGGGTTGTGGTCAGTAGAATTAGGGCTAGAGATATGGGAAGGGTTAGGTTTTGGGGAAAGGTCAGGGTTCTGGCTAGTACTCACATTAGAGATATGTTCCATGATGTTGCTCTTCAATGCTGAGTGTTCTCTCTTCATCCAGGGGTAGGTGTTTTAATAAAGTGTGGCTTCAGAGCAGCCTTAGCCTTGGGTCTTTCCACATTTGTGTACTGTACAGAGATTCCAATGTTTTCAATGTTTTTAGAGTAGAAAAAAAATTCTCTCTGAACTGGAAGTTCTGAAATGGACTTACTCAATGCTAACTGTTTACGTGATTTGTTTTCAGAGGACTCTCACTATTCTCGTCCTTCTGCAGTCCACCCAAATTCTGGGATGTCACTTCTTACCAGGACCTCACTATAGATTACCCAGTTTAGGGACCTGGCCATTCCTAGCATTTACTTAGGTAATAGTAGCCATCACCCCCTTCATGGATAGTAGGCTTCTGAATGGTTGTTTATCAGTATGGTTCTTCATAGTGGTGTGAACTGGTTGTCACAATGCGCTCCACTGTCCCCGCTGTGGACCGTGGATGCGCTCGTGACTCCGTTCCCCAGACTGGTTGTTACTCACCTCCTCTTGCTCCTGCTCTGCTTCCATCTCCTGCTGCTAGCCAAAGTGCCAAATCTCAGAAATGTAAAGGGCCAGATGCTGGACCCTTTATCAGGACACTTCCCCCTGCACTTTCTGGCAGTGTAATGGTGTATTTTTCTCAGAGTATTGTGGCCATGTTTATTCTATCCGGACTTTGACCTCTGCTTGTGACCACAACTATTCTCTGGCTGCCCTGACCCCTGGAGTGATATGACCGTGTTTGTCTGCTGCCAGCCCTGACCTTTCCACCTGCCTACCGACTACATCTTGCCTTCTCCTCCTGTACCACTCCTGCATCTTCAGTGTCACCGAGAATGACCATGTCAGGGATAGCGACATGTGAGTTCCCTGCAGTGAAGTCCATGCCTCTGTCATATCTCAAGCACATCGCAGTTGTAGTGACCCACCAAAGCCAACATCAAAAGCAACTATTTGCGATGCTGCAGAACATTGCTGCCTATCTCCTGGTGGCTGTTCCTGCTCCCACACCTGTGGTGAAACTTCCTCCAGTGGTTACGAGAAGTCCTGCTTTGCACTTGCCACTGCCACTTCGCTATGATGAGAACCTCAAGATTTTCGAGGGTTTCCTAAACCAGTGTGCCATTCACCTAGAAATGATGGTGAACCATTTTCCCTCTGACCGTGCCAAGGTGGCCTTTGTGATTGGTCTCCTGTCTGGCGAAGCCCGTGTTCATGTTTATGCTGTCTGAACTTTGACCTTCTTGTGACTACGACTATTCTCTATCTGCCATCTGCCCTGACCCTCCGTGAGTGACTTGACCACATTTATCTGCCTCCAGCCCTGACTTTTCTGCTTGACTACCGGCCACGTCTTGCCTGCTCCTCCTATACCACGACAAGCAGCCACAGGAAAGCACACGGGATAGTTACCGGGGTAGCAGACGTAGCAGCTGCGGGATCTTAGGTGTCCCGGGGCAGCTGCTAACACGTTTGCTACCCCAGTAGTCTGGCTCCTGTGCCTGCCGGCAATGAACATAACAGCTGCGGGGCCCGGTGCATCTTGCCTCTGAAAGCCCGAGGCTTCAGACGCAGGACCGCCCGGTGTTAGCAGAGAGGAGCTGCCTGCGCTCTGCTCTGCTAATCTGCCTGCTAGGCCTTAAGCCTAGCAGGCACCGTCCCGCAGTGCTGATGTGGGCAGTGCAATGACGTCACATCATTGCGCCGCCTGCGCCGAGCACAGACTGACCGGGAGCTGAGCTGCGAGGGAGCGTGGGGCAGGTGGGTAAGTGATTTATTTATTTTTTTTAACATTAATGAAGCCTCCGTGCCTGCCTGTATGTGGCCCCCTGCCTACCTACATGGGGCCTCCTATAGCCTACCCCAAGCCCCCGCCTGACTATATGGGGTCCCTATAACCTGCCCTAAGCCCCCTACCTGCCTATATGGGGACTCTATAACCTGCCCTAAGCCCTGCCTCCCTATATGGGGCCTTTATAGCCTACCCTAAGCCCTGCCTGCCTGTTTGGGGCCACTATAGCCTACCCTATGCCCTGCCTGCCTGTATGGGACCCCTATAGACTGCCCTATGTCCTGCCTTCCTGTATGCTGCCCCTATAGACTATATAAGCCCTGCCTGCCTATATGGGGCCCCTATAGACCACCCTAAGCCATGCCTGCCTATTTGGGGCCCCTATAGACCACCCTAAGTCCTGCCTGTCTGTATGCAGCTCCTAAAGCCTACCCTAAGCCCTAACTGCCTACATATATGGCCCCTATAGCCTATCCTATGCCCTGCCTGCCTTTATGGGACCCCTATAGACTATCCTATGCCCTGCCTGTATAGGGCCCCTATAGCCTACCCTATGTCCTGCTTGCCTACATATATGGTCCCTATAGCCTACCCTATGCCCTGCTTGCCTACATATATGGTCCCTATAGCCTACCCTATGCCCTGCCTTCCTGTATGGGGCCCTTATAGACTACTTAAGCCCTGCCTTCCTGTATGCTGCCCCTATAGACTATATAAGCCCTGCCTGCCTATACGTATGCCCTGCCTGCCTATATGGGGCCCCTATAGACCACCCTAAGTCCTGCCTGCCTGTATGCGGCCCCTATAGCGTACCCTTTGCCCTGCCTACCTACATATATGGCCCCTATACCCTATCTTATTCCCTGCCTGCCTGTATGGGGCCCCCATAGACTACCCTAAGTCCTGCCTGACCACATATATGGCCCCTATAGCTACCTAAACCCTGTCTGCTTACCTATATGGCCCTATAGCTACTTAAACCCTGCCTTCCTACCTATATGGCCCTTATACCCCGCCTGCCTATCTATATGGGGCCCTATAGCTACCTAAACTCTGCCTGACTATATGGGGCCCTATAGCTACCTAAACCCTGCCTGCCTGAATTGATCCCATATAACCTGGGGGCAGGGAAGGAGGTGCTGGAAAAGTGAGGATTCTAATATATTTGTGTCTAAATCTGCAGGAACAAGTGGCCGGGAGAATTCATCATGGCGGTCTGGACTGGATGCAGAACAACAGGGAAAGTCAACGACTTGTCAGAGAAACATCATCTGTGAGTGGCAAGATGTAACTGCACTGTAATCACTCATATTTCAGCATAGTTTGTGTTCACTGATATCTACAACTGTATGGTCAGTGTATGGTGGTAATATACAGTCTGTAGAGCACCTGTGCACACTGATACCTACCACTACATGGTCACTATATGGCGGTACTATTGGTCTTTGTAGACTGATCAGAAATAGTGTAGGGGTATTATTCAGTTGCTATGTGGTGGTAATTTGTGGTCGTGTTCTGACGGTATAATCAGGTCCATATGAAGTAGCGTTATTGGTTATGTTGTTCTTCTTATAATTCGATTTTTATAGTAGCAGTATGATGGTGATATCTATGCCGAGGTATTTGCCCCTTGTATTATCTAGTAACGGCATTTCTCGGTAAATGTTCGTGGTCGGGGAAGCGGGCAAGGGAGGGGGGAGGGAGGAGGCCCCATCCAAAAGTTTGCTATGGGGCCCAGGCTTCTCTAGTTATGCCCCTGCACATCAGGAATTGCGACCTGGGAGTTCCACGCAGCGAAGTCCCCCCCACCCTGTGGTGGGCTATAGTGAATACCGGGGTGGCTCCTTAGCCCCCGCTACCTACCCTGGTCTGTTGTCATCTCACATTGACCCAGAGGATCCTCTACTGGCACCTGTGACAGTAGCATAGCATCAACATACTTCACAGTGTTGTACAGAGATAACCACTTGTATCTATCTCTGTCTCCAATGGGATAATAACCCATTTTTTCTGTCTAGCTACAAACACACAAAGGACAATTTTGTAGGAAGCCAATAGACCCATTAAAAAGTTTTTGCAGTACCCACAAAAACATATAAACTCCATATGGTCCCCAGTAAAGTCTAAGAGCTATGGAGGACATGTATGAAAACTGTCTAGGTCTAAGACTGCCCACCAATCAGCGCGCCCCTTTCATTTCATATAGTGCTCTGAAAAAATGGTTGCTATGGGCAACAAAGAAAGTCTTAGACCTAGATAGTTTTCATATATGTCCCCTTAAAGGGGTTGTCTCACTACAAGGATTACTTTTTATGTTAAAGATCCTGCAAAAACAAGTCACTATATGCAATATATGTCCATTAACAGTGTCTTACCTATTCCTAGATATCCCCTCTTGTATGGGCTCCATCAGCTCCTCAGGTCACTATAGCTACAGACCTATTCAATCTCTCTGGATAGGCTGCCAGTGCTGGTCGCTATAGCTACAGACCTGGTGTCCTCAGCAGCTCATCACTGTAGGCCAGTAGAAGCCAGTAAATTCAAAAATGAAACTGAGAAACCAGAACTGAGGTATGAGGAATCAATGTAGTGAGGCAACCCCTTTAAGTTAAAGAGTTTGTCTCACTACAAGGATTGCTTTTTATGTAAAAAACAAGTCACTTTGCAATATGTGTCCATTAGCAGTGTCCTACCTATTCTGAGATAACCCCTCTTGTATGGGCTGCATCAGTTCCTCAGGTTGCTATAGCTACAGACCTGTTTGATCTCTCCTGCCAGCACTGATTGCTATAGCCACAGACCTGGCTGCTACTGCAGCCTAGTGGAAGCCAGTAAACACACCCCTGAATTCAAAGTGAAACCAAGAAAACAGGACTGAGGTGAGATGAATCAGTGTAGTGAGACAACCCCTTTAAGTAATGGAGTTACAAGAGGGCAGTTACATGTTTCTCATGCTCCTGCACTAATCCCTAAAATGGTGCTGTATACTAAACTGCTGGTCTAATGAATAGTTTGAAATCATTACTTGACTCTTACATTACATCACTTCTTATAAATAAGCCTTTAGCATATCTTAGCAAACTGTAAGGATGTAGATGTATCCTGAACAAAGTCTAAAATGTGTCCTTTATTAACCAGTCAACAAAGGTCATGTAAACCACTAAAGAATTGTTCATCTCAGAAGTCAACAATAGCTGCAACTGTCTTATGAAAACTGCAGCCAACAGTGTTTCACAACATGCTGTGCCTGATAACAGAATGTACCTTTTACACAATCTGCAAATCACTGCGGGCTCTGAACTGCAAGAAAATGATATAAGATACGGCAGGCAAATCAGGGAAATAGAAAGCTTTTAAGAATACAAAAATGAAATTGGAGACCGCAGGCATCAGTTAATCAGCAGTGTGCTGCTCTGACATAACACACAGAAGAAACATTCTGTACAGCAAGCAGTACAGTAACAGAGCAGTCAGTACAGAACACAGAGGTTAGTTATATAAATGAAATCAAAGGGCAGACCAGTTCATCTCTGAGTCTAAGTGCCACGTGTTATTCAGTGCTACAGAGGCTGTGTGCACTCTTTTTTTTTTCTTTGTTTAAAAGTCAGAAATGGGTCTAAGGGTTTGTTCACACGGCATATTTGAAATACGTATTTTGATGCGTATTATGTACCGAGATATATACCAAAATACATATATATATATATATATATATATATATATATATATATATATATATATATATACACACACACAATGTTTCCAATCAGATCTCATTGATTTCAATGTAAAATACGTAGCATCGTTCACACGATTTTACATACGTAATTGCTTTGTGTTTTTAGGACGCGTACAAAGCAGGGGACATGTCAGTCAGTTCTTGATCCGTTTTATACGTGTAAAATCCCCATAGGAAACAATGGGGTGTGTTTTTGGAGGCTAAATCCAAATACATACCACATTTTCTGGCACCTGTGTGCAGCACGGCTGGTTGTCTAAGCTGCTACTAGCTATCACTGATGAAGTGAATACATGAAAAGCTAGGTATTTACCTTTTTGATTTGTTTACACACCTAAAATACGCAATGGGTCCAAATTTAAGTATATTTAAAGGAAATGTAATGAAAAACGCATCCGAAAAATGTATCCAAATACACATCAAATACATATCTAAATATGCATTACAGATACGTTCTTGGGTGTAGATTTTGGACTGATTTCAATATGTTAATTTACATATTAAAACAACTTATCAGACACGCCGTGTGAACCTGCCCTAAGTGAGGATTAAAGGGGTTGTCTCACTACATCAACTCATCTCACCTCAGTCCTGTTTTCTTGGTTTCATATTGAATTCAGGGGCGTGTTTACTGGCTTCTACTAGGCTACAGTAGAAGCCAGGTCTGTAGCTATAGCAACCAGTCCTGGTAGCCTATCATGAGAGAATAAACAGGTCTGTAGCTATAGTACCTGAGGAGCTGATGCAGCCCATACAAGAGGGGATATCTATGTATAGGAAGGACACTGTTAATGGACATATATTGCAAAATGACTTGTTTTTGCAAGATCTTTAACATAAAAAGCAATTCTTGTAGTGAGACAACCCCTTTAATTGAGAAGATAGAAATAAAACAAACTATGATGGAATCAAGTAGTCCCATTTGTTTCCCTCTCTCTGGGTGGGGCCAGTTGGGGAGGTAATTGACACAGCTGTGATATGGCCAAAACTTGCAACAGTTTTAACATTGATCGTTAAATGGCAATTTAGAAGGTAAGCGCCTGCTTTATCTGCATTAACGACCGATTTAAACCAATAGTTGTGCAGATGTTTACCTGAACAGTTGTGCAGCAATTTTATAATAATTTAAAATCTGCAGGAGGGCCATACTCTTACACACAAAGTGGCTGGCTGCACAAGGCCACAGTCCTACCCCTAGATGGCCACCAATGGCTTTATGAGATACCTGCAAAGTGGGGCAATCATTGGCTGCCTCATGGGGACGTGAGTGCTGAAAGCTGCATCATGTAGTCTTACCCATAAAGGTTGTATGGTTTAGATTCTGAGTTAATTTGTTTAATTGGTGTAATTTTATTGGTTTCATGCTCAATTACTAGATGGGGATCCCTGTTAGGGTAGGTTCACACATTCAGTTTTTTTTCGATGAAGGAAACATACTTTTATTTGTACAGTTGTGCTCAAAGTTGACATACCCTGACAGAATTTTTTCAGAGAATATGAATGATAATACGAAAACTTTTTTTTCCACCCATGGTTAGTGGTTGGATGAAGCCCTTTATTGTCAAACTACTGTGTTTTCTCTTATTAAATCATAATGACAACCAAAAACATCCAAGTGACCCTAATCAAAAGTTTACTTACCCTGTTGAGTTTGGCCTGATAACATGCACAGAGGTTGACACAAGGGGGTTTGCATGGCTACTAAAGGTAACATCCTCCCCTGTGACCTGTTTGCTTGTACTCAGTGTGTGCGCATAAAAGCTGAGTGAGTTTCTGGGATCCAGACAGACTCTTGCATCTTTCATCCAGCCACTGACGTTTCTGGATTGGGAGTCAGGGGGAAAGCAAAATAATTGTCAACAGATCTATGGGGAAAGGTAGTTGAACTGTATAAAACAGGAAAGAGATAAAAAAAAGATATCCTAGGAATTGATAATGTCAGTCATCAGTCAAACTGTGATGAACAGGGGCTCTGTAAAAACCATTGCGGCACATGGAGGTTAGGGGGATTAGGGTGTAGAGGGTTCATTAATGTGTTCTGTTTCTATCTCTTTTGATAAGGGAAGAGGTCTTTTTGGTAAATTTGCTAAAAACACTTTCTTCCCCGGTCAGAAAACTGTTCTGTATGTGCAGCCAATAAAAAAATGTTTTGAAGTAGTGGACTAGGCTATTATAAATTTATAACTATCCCAGTTGTGTGTATGTTTTATAATATATATATATATATATAATATATATATATATATATATATATATATTATAATATATATATTATATATATATATATATATATGTGTGTGTATATATATACATACACACACATACATAGATATATATTTATATATATACACACATATATATATATATATATATATACATAATATATATAATATACACTCACATATATAGTTGTGAATAAAATAAATTAGGTATGCTATTATATAGGCAAATGAAATCAATGCTGGTCTGGCATAGTCCAATAAATTCGTCATAGACCAATGGGGAAATCTGTAGAAAACACAGAAACAGTATGAAAAGCATGACAGTACAAAACTCCTTTTCTTGCATCCCATGAAGATCATTCCCTTCTGAGGTGCAAGAGAAGGAGTTCGGACCGCATAATATTCTGAGGGGTACAAGCCATAGACGTAGCACAATCTCTACGGGGTTATTCCTCTGTTCCTTCTAACCTCCATAGGCGACTGTGCCTCTAAGCTATGGCCTTTCCCACCCATGGAAAGTTGTATAGAGGTAGGGGACAGTGAGGGAGATGCTAGAATAGTGAGGATTCTAAGATATTTGTGTGCATATTATGCAGGAACAAAAGGTTACCGGGAGAGGACGTCATGGCAGTCTGGACCGGATGCAGAAGAAAAGGGAAAATTTTTATGGTTCCCAATCTTCTCTAGTTACGCCCCTGATCTAACTATATCAGTATCTAGTGTTGGATTGGAGGACCAGAGGATCCACGGGTGGGCTCTGGGACCGACACATATGCCAAGCTCCCTCTACCTGTGTAGAGTAAAAGATGAATATCCATTAAGACCTATAGGTCAAAAAGCCAGCACCAATAAAAAGCAAGGAAGTTTATTATTAATCCATTAAAATAACAAGAACAAGGTCAGTCAAAGCTCCTGAAGTTGTTGTGCACCCCCACATCAAGTCAGTGTGTTCTTATCAGGTGAGCTGGCTGATTCTTTCAATATTGCATTTGTAAAAGATGTTGCACTTGTAAGACCTCTCTGCTAAGTCAACCTCCCTGCTGTGCACTTTTTTTCCCCTAGTGTGCAAGTGATGTATGCGGTAGGTGTCCAATGTGAGAGTAATGAATGTGGATGTATATGTTGTGTGATGTATGTGGATGTATATGTTGTGTGATGTATGTGGATGTATATGATGTGTGAGTGATGTGTGGGGATGTAACAGGTGTGTAAGTGATGTATGTAGATGTATACGGTGTGCATGTGATGTATTTGGGTGTCTGGTGTGCAAGTCATGTATGCGGGATGTACACGGTGTGCGAGTGATGTATGGAGATGTGTGTGGTGTGTGAGTAATGTATTTGGGATGTGTGTGGTTTATCAGTGATGAATGCGGGATGTGTCCGGTGTGTTAGTGATGTATGTGGATGTATACGGGATGTGTCTGGTATGCGAGTGATGTATATGGGATATTTACAGTGTGCGAGTGATGTTTACAGAATGTGTCTGGTGTGTGAGTGATGTTTGTGGGATGTATACATTGTGTGAGTGATGTACAGTTGGGAAAATAAGTTTTTGATACACTTGAGATTTTGCAAGTTTTCTCACCTACAGAGAATGAAGAGGTGTTTAATTTTTATCTTATGTACAGTGAAGGAAATAATTATTTGATCCCTTGCTGATTTTGTAAGTTTGCCCACTGACAAAGACATGAACAGTATGTAATTTTAAGGGTAGGTTAATTTTAACATTGAGAGGTAGAATATCCAAAATAAAATCCAGAAAATCACATTGTATAAATTATATAAATTTATTTGCATTTTGCTGAGAGAAATAAGTATTTGATCCCATACCAACCATTAAGAGTTTTGGCTCTTACAGACCAGTTAGATGCTTTTCATCAACTCGTTACCTGCATTAAAGACAGCTGTCTTCAATAGTCACCTTTATAAAAGACTCCTGTCCACAGACTCCATTAATGAGTCAGACTCTAACCTCTACAACATGGGCAAGACCAAAGAGCTTTCTAAGGATGTCAGGGACAAGATCATAGACCTACACAAAGCTGGAATGGGCTACAAAACCATAAGTTAGAAGCTGTGTGAGAAGGAGACAACTTTTGGTGCAATAGTAAGAAATTATAAGAATTACAAAATGACTGTCAATCGACATCGATCTGGGACACCATGCAAAATCTCACCTCTTGGGGTATCCTTGATCATGAGGAAGGTGAGAAATTAGGCTAAAACTACATGGGGGGAACTTGTTAATGATCTCAAGGCAGCTAGGGCCACAGTCACCAAGAATACCATTGCTGACACATTATGCCGTAATGGTTTAAAATCCTACAGTGCCGGCAAGGTCCCCCTGCTCTAGAAGGCACATGTGCAGGCCCGTCTAAAGTTTGCCAATGAACACCTGGATGATTCTGTGAGTGATTGGGAGAAGGTGCTGTGGTCAGATGAGACAACAATTGAGCTCTTTGGAATTAACTCAACTCACCGTGTTTGGAGGAAGAGAAATGTTGCTTATCACCCAAAGAACACCGTTCCCACTGTCAAGCATGGAGGTGGAAACATTATATTTTGGGGGTGTTTCTCTGCTCTAGAACAGGATACTACACCTAGATATGCATCAATGGGAGAATGGATGGAGCCATGTACCATAAAATCCTGAGTGACAACCTCCTTCCTTCCGCCAGGACATTAAAAATGGGTCGTGGCTGGGTCGTTCAGCAAGGCAACGACCCAAAACATACAGTCAAGGTAACAAAGAAGTGGCTCAAAAAGCAGCACATTGAGGTCATGGAGTGTCCTAGCCAGGTCTTCAGACCTTAATCCCAAAGGAAAACTTGGAGGGAGTTTGAAACTCTGAGTTGCCAAGCGACAGCCTAAAAATCTTAATTTGATTTAGAAGATGAACTGCAAAAGAGGAGCAGACAAAATTCCTCCTGTAATGTGCGCAAACCTCATATAAACAACAAAAAACGATTGGACCTGCTGTGCTTAGACAACAAGGGGTTTTTACACCCAAGTATTAAGTCTTGTCTTGCCAGTGTGTTCAGATCACTTATTTCTAGCCTCAGCTCAAAATGCAAATAAATTTAATTGAATTTTACAATGTGATTTTCTGGATTTTATTTTGGTGTATTCTATCTCTCATATGTTGTAAATAATGAACCTACCCTTAAAATTATAAACTGTTCATGTCTTAGTCAGTGGACAAACTTACACAATAAGCAAGGGATCAAATACTTATTTCCTTCACTGTACACTTCAACTTATTTCTCTCAGCAAAATGCAAATACATTTATATAATTTATACCATGTGGTTTTCTGGATTTTATTTTAGATATTCTATCTCTCAATGTTAAAATTAACCTACATTAATTTTAACATTTAGAGATAGAAAATCTCTACCCTTAAAATTATAGACTGTTCATGTTTTTGTCAGTGGACAAACTTACAAAATAAGCAAGGGATCAAATAATTATTTCCTTCACTGTACACTTCAACTGTGAGCGACAGAATCTAAAAAAAAAACCTCCAGAAAATCACATTGTATGATTTTTAAATAATTAATTTGCATTTTTTTACATGAAATAATTATTTGGTTACCTACCAACCAGCAAGTATTCTGGCTCTCACAGACCTGTTAGTTTTTCTTTAAGAAGCCCTCCTACTCTGCACGCATTACCTTTATTAATTGCACCTGTTTGAACTTGTTACCTATACAAAAGACATCAGTCCACACAATCAATCCACACTCCCAATTTCCCTTCCGCACCTCTAGGGCCAAGGACCAGAAGTAGCTGACTTAAAGGACACCAGAGACAAAAATTGTAGACGCTGCACAATGGCTGGGATGGGCATAAGGATCAATTAGGCAAGCAGCTTGGTGGGCGGATAGGTCTATAGAACACTCTGTTGGACAAGACAATTATTCATAAAAAGGAAGAAACAAACACGATGTAAGTGTGTCTTTGAGCATTTTCCTCGGTCTGGGGCTTCATGCAACATCTCGCCTCATGGGGTAAGGATGATTCTAAGAAAGGTCAGGAATCAGCCCAGAACTAAACTGGAGGACCTGGTCAATGAGCTGAATCAAGCTGGGACCACAGTCTCAAAGAATTTCCATTAGTAAACACAAAAACACAAACTGGATTAAAATCCTGCAGTGAACACCGGGTCCCCTGCTCCCCTCACGTCAGCACATGTCCAGGCCGCCATTAGAAGTTCACCAGCTGACGCATCTCCTGAATGAACCAAATGATATGGTATTGGAGAAATGTATGTTGGTGATGAAGAGACCAAAATATAGAAACTCAAACTCCACTCACCGGGTAAATTTGGAGGAAGAAGAAGGATGAATACAACACCCAAGAAACTACCTGTCCCCCAACCATGAACTCCATGGGGGTAGATAGGCATCATACTGTAAGGGTGCTATTCTGCATAAGTGATGAGGATGACGTGCCAACTGTATTTAAGAGGAGGTTGGATTGCGCCAAGATTGCAAGTTTTAGCCAACAACTCCTTAACTCAGTAAGAAGCTATGAAGTTGGGTAGTGGCTGGGGTCACACTGATAAAGGGCCAATAAGGAGTGGCTCCGTAAGAAGCATTTCAAGGTCCTGGAGTGTCATTTCAAAATCCCTTCTGCAGTGTGTGCAATCTTCGTCAAGAACTACAGGAAATGCCTGACCTCTGTAATTGCAGACAAAGGTTTCTGTACCAAATTTTAAGTTACTGTGTTTCTATTGTATCAAGAATGCTTATTTCCTGCAATAAGATGCAAAGTAATTATTTAAAAATCATACAATGTGATATTCTGGATCTTTTTTAGATTCCTGTCTGTAGCGTGTTTTTTGGGTGTGTTTTTAAAATTGCAGAAACACATGACAATAAAATCAGTTTAATGCTGTGCACTTCTGCGAGTAAAACACACCAAAAAACACACTAAAAAACACATCAAAATGCACTGTGTGAAAGCACACTTACATTAGTTTTTTAACATTTTTTTTAATTGAACAACAATTCAAAGGCAATGTCTGATTTTCATTCATTGATTTTAAGCAAATTTAAATGGTTCATTCTCTGGTGGGTGATGGGGAGGGTGGGGTGGGGGGGGGGTGGTGGAGGGGGGAGGGCCCCACCCACTCTGATGTAGGTCTCTGTCCACCATCACACATTTTCGTTGCTGACATTCACTTTTCATATCAATGGTATGTTGTGCTCCATAATTTTAATGTCACTTATTCACAATGGTGTCATGTGTTCACTCACAGTACACAGCAGCACATGAACAGTTCACAAACTGCACAGTTTAAAAAATTTCCCAAAAGCCAATAATCAGCCCTTTTGGCAACTTTGAAAAATTTACCCTTTTACCGACAACAGTTACAAGGTTAATACATGCATACAGCCTACTGCACACCTCAAATATCCCAAACAAGCAGCTTATCGACACCATTACTTTCCTATTGACTGCTGATGTTGACAGTAGTCATAATAATGTGCCTTAGCTGTGTATAATGGTGATATACCACACAGTCTGTACAGTTCAACAACACTGCAGACTGCATATGTTAGAACACTTCCATTCACTTCCCTCTCTACGATTCTCCTCCCCCTTCTTGTACCCTCCCCACCTTTGGGCCAGACATGGATGTTCTACGATGCTGGTAAGAAGGACAATGGCTATGTTAATAAGGTGGATTCCGAATATTCAATACTATATAAGCTGGTTCTCTGCACATAGGATACTTTTCTTATCTTTTGATGCGCACACACTTTCCATTTGCTGCTACTTTAGCTGGACTAAAGTGGGAAAGTTTTACATTGTAACTACACCCCCCTAATGCCAATTTTCTCAGATTTCCGGAGAATAAACTTTTCATTTAAAGGGGTTTTGTCACGATGTAAAATTGACGTGGGAGTTTGTAGATATTAAATAATAAATCTTTTTCAAAAATTCATCATTCATTAAAAATATCTGGTCCATTTTTGTTTTTAGTGCTCCCTTTAGGGGATCTCCTGTTACAACTTATTTCATCCGGGGATTACAACCAGGGATGAGAGCTTCTAGTTCTCCGGTTGCATATGCATATGCTCCTCTACGGCAGATACTGAGTGTTCCAAACACCTCCAGGTGCTGTCCATTCTACTCTGATTTCTGTTCCCTCTGTATCCAATACTAGTTAGTCAAAAAGTGCAAATTAAAATAAAAAGAGAAACATCAACTGAGGTATGTGCTATTTGGATTAAAGGGGACAAAAAAAATCACAGTTTTGGTTTCCTCCGGGGATCTGGAACGAGGACCCTTTGTGCCTGGGAGAGCAAATGTTTTACTATCGAGCTACAAATGTAGCTATCTTAGCAGAGTTTCCTATACATAAACAGACCTTTCTTTGACTTCAGAGCAGGAAAGTCATGGTGATGTCATCCTGCTGGGTCAAATGATCTGCCAATTCAAACAAAAAAAAAAAAAAAAAAAAAAAAAAAAAAAAAAAAAGAAAAAAATAAAAAAAACAAAATAAGCACACAAGCCCCCTTCTGATGCACACAGAGCTGAAGAGCTGGATACAGGAGGTATGAAATCGTGGCAAAACCCCTTTAAGTCTTCTGTGAAAGGACGTTTGTTACAGAAGAAGACACAAAGTGGGTCTGTTGTGTGTTTGACAGCAAAACTAACACTCTTAGGGCCCATTTACACAGCATTTTGCCGACCGTCAGTATTATCCATTGTAAAAAAAAAAAAAAAAAAAAAAAAAATGTGGCCCAACACATAGCACAACACACCCATAGAAGAGAATAGCACAAACACGATCTCTTTTAGATGTTTTGTGGTATTTCCAAGTGACATACACTTTATGTGTCAGCCACATAAGCATCTGATACTGACAACTTGATACATGAATCAGTGTTTGGTAGGTGCCTGACAGTATATATCAGGAATATATATGTCAAAAAAGTTTATTACTTGGACCTACTCTTTTTGGTCTATTTTCATAACTGTGCCAAACACAAGATGGGGGTACAGCAACAAGAGGGTTTCTTCGCAAAGCCGGGACAACAGGTAGGCAGAGATAGGTGACCCCCTAGGGTGCCACCTAATGCCTGTCAGGAAGGGGGTGCAAGGATATAGAGTATGGGCTCATGAGCTGAGCCCGCTCCAGACATTGCGGATGCTGGCATTAGGTAGGGTTACAGCTGGCACATGCCTTCAGCAAGGCCGGTGATCGTGGAGAATCACTAAGATCTGACAAGTCACTATATAGACTATAAAACTAGTTTAAATACAAATAAAAATAAACATTGAATTATGACTAAAAAAGGGATCAAAATGTCGCAGATCATACTATGAAAAAATAGGATTACCAGAAATGTTAATACCCACAGCACTACAATGGACTCACAATAAAAAGCTACAAAGCCCCGATCAGTATCGGTCTATAGGGAGAAAAGCAAAACAGTTATTTAGTACTTAGTAAAATGGAATGCAAAGCATAAAGTACCAAATTGGGAATTGTATATGGGGACCCTTACCAGATTAGAGATATATAATTTTGTAAATGTCCTAACACAGGTAAACATCATGAACTATTAAAGAGTATGTTCACCACATGCTGTAATTTCGAGTGCGCATTTCGGCCACGTATTTTTGCCTCTACTACGCGACGAGATTGCGCCTACTCCGGAATTTATGGTAATCACAGTTCATACTAGACGGAATGAATGTCTAATGGTGGAACGGCGAGGGCCTGCAGTCACCCCACCCCTGCCGGGAAGTACGCGCAGTATTAGCGCGAGCTACCCGAAAGACTACTCAATGTACTGCGCGCGTACTGTACGCGCCGCAGTACATCATGTGAACATAGCCTAAAAATGAAACCTCATGCCACTTAGAAGGCCACAGCTGCAGGTACTGTAAGTCAGGTCAGAACAGGCATTTGTTGCCCTTTTGCCTTGTCCTAGAGCTGTTTCTTCGCCACTTTTACGGTTTGGCACATTTATGAAAACCGTCTAAGTGTAGCAACCAATCAGAACTCAGCTTTCATCTTTCCAGAGCAGTTTAAGAAATGAAAGCTGAGCTCTTATTGGTTGCTTTGGGCAAGAAGGACAGTCTTTCCCCTTAGACAGTTTTCATAAATGAAGCCCAGTGTGTATGAGGCCTAATAATGCCAGAACAGTAAAGCTTGTTACCAGAAGAATGATTGTTTATTTACAATGTTTTACATTAGCAAAGTTTCTTACAAGTTATCAGAGACATATAAGATTGCATCAATAAGATCTCCAGTCTTCCTCAAAGCTCTCACAGCTACGTTCCTCTCCACTGCTAACTGATCCATCAGCACCTCAATGTCTCTGCTATCCAGGCCAGTTTCATCTGCAGCTTCTTCCCCAAAAGCCTGAAAAACTGCTCCATTGCCAATGAAAGAGGCTATATTAGCCTTCGTCATAATCTGTCCTTTACATACCAATCTTATCTTCTCAGGAGGTATTCTTAGATGGTGGCACAGGAACAAGAAGATTTCTTCCCCACTTTTACTTTTTGGTACCTTGAGTTCAGATTTCCCATGTCTGCATTTTAATTTTATTATATAACATTCGGGTTCCTCAGAGCCGTTCTGAAGATGAGCTCCTTCCATGGTCTTGTGAACACAGCTGGAAAAGGGAGTTTTGGTAAGCCGGTTTTCTTTTGGGCTTTCCCCTAGGCTGTGCACAAGAAATTTTGGTCGAGAAGGGAAAAAACTTACATTAGTTATTTTTCAGATTCAGTAATCAGGATCTTGATGTCTCCATTGAAAAGGACTGTCAAGAAAATAATGAGTAAAACAAAATTAAAAGAATACAAAAACGTTGTAAAAATTATATTTTTTTAAAAAAATCTAACAATATAAATTACACTTGCAAGACACATTACAGTGAAACATATGAGATCTTTACTTTCTAAATCTTTATTTTGTTCTGTTGTTAGGCTTTGCAATGCAGGGGACGGGCAAAGTTGCACAATCGTGGGTTGCACAAAGTTATACCCCCAATGAATGGGGCGTAGTCCCCCACTTTTAAGGACAATATTTTATTTTTTGTTTTTGCTTCCCTATGTCCCAAGAGCCATAACTTCCTGATACTTTGCATAAAAAGGAGCCATTACTTTTTGCTTGTCAGGTAGTAGATCATAAACATCACTTACTTTTATTACAGCAGAATGTTCAAAAAGATTGTTTATACCCATGGCCCCAAACGGATTTAGTTTTCCCCGAAAGGGTATGGGGGGCCTGGGGCATTTTTATTAGAGCACTAGCACCACCAGTGAGTTGATGAATTGAGAGGTATGGAGGTGTTCACCAAAGCCTCTTTCAAAAATTGCTGTTCTTCCAGGGGAAAAAGGGGAAAAAAAGGTCCCTTTTTTGATCTCTGCTCACTGTGCCTATGCTCTCTTGGGCCACATATAATGGAGTAGTGGGCCGAATTTGGCTTGTGGGCCTTTAGTTTGACACATGTGGACTCCATTGCTTTTTTCCATTGTTCACTAAACACGGAGCGATGTTTTGCCTTTGTTGTTAAAAAATAAGTAAACACTTTTGGGGGGGCAGTATGAAAAACCCTCTTGGTCTTAAAATTTTTTTGGCCCACAGCAACCAATGAAGCTCCCTTTATTCTTTCAAACACAATAAAATGAAAGGGGAAATGATTGGTTTTTTATGGGCAACAAAAAAATCTTTGTCAAGACATTTTCATACATGTGGGCCATTGTTTTTTGGCTTTCTCTTATACTGAGTATTTTGTCCATAACTTCTTTTTAAGCTAGGGCATAACAGGGCCAGCCTCCTAAGGGTTAGGCCGGTCTTTTGTGGGCGATTACCCTGCCGGTTAGATAGGACACTATAGGGGTTATATTCTTTGTGATAGAATACCCAGTATGGATAAATCAACTTGTAAAGTTGAAAAAAATGCGCTGTAACATTTTTAGAGCTGTACCAGGTGGTGTCTGAGGTGTGGTGCACCCCGCTTGAAGCAAAACAAACAACATTGGTGCCAGAGATCTTAGGTTTACTCAGGGCACTTATTTTTAGGCTTACCTTCATTGGCACAGGATATCCCTTCATCAATAAGGTAAAAAGTAAAATTCCTCTCTTAAATTGCTCGCGGGGAAAATTTCCCCCTTTTTTTTCCCTTCTTTCTCTGAGCCCCCCCTCCAGTCTTTCAGTCACTGAAGCATTCCACCTAAAGGACTTAAAGGGGTTGTCTCAAACGAAAGATTTTTTGTTGAAAATGTGGGGACCAAAAAAATCAAAGGGATGTACGCCCTTTGGGGTTACTTTTGGAAAAAGTGCTAGGTTTTAGGGGAAGGGGCATTTACATGTGCTTAGAAACGGTGTTTGTTTACTGGTCGGGAAAGCATTTGTCCGCCCAGGTATGCACATAAAAGAACAGTTAAGAGGAGGGGCGGGGGTTTTTTATTGGCGGGAAAGGGAGGAGAAGCAGTGAAGAGGATACAAAAACAACCCCCTGCATGTCCCTAAAATAACTCTAGTGAACTACCCGGGAAAAACTGTTCGGGCCCTGCTTTTTCGTACTATCTTCGGGGAAGCCAATCTTGCCCCTATTCCCTAATAGGGGGATTTGCAAATCCCCCCTTTCATTTTCCCCTGTCCTTTCTCTTCTTTTCCTGTCCCTTCCTCTTTGGATACTGGTAAATCTGTGAGTGGGCTATACCTCCACCACCCTTCCTATCCACCCCCGGCTGATGGGTAGGGCTGTAACTAGAACTGCCCTCAGTTAAGAATTGGGGAAATTTGGGTTTAAAATTTAACCCCCTAAACAAACAAACTACCCTGTCGGGCATCCTCCTTATAATGTCACTCTGTCCCCCCCCCCCTTCAGCAGTAAAACCGATTGGTGAGCCCTAGCTTCACTGTTTTAGCTGCTCACCCGTTTGGGTGAAAGGAGGTTCATTGTCCCCCAAAAAAACTTAACTGCGTTATGATTGGCTGGAGACAGCTTCATTGTCTCCCCATTTAACTGTGACATGAGGGGCTGCAGAGAACACCATTTTTCCCCATTTAACTGATGCACACTGATTGGCTGCGGGGCCTAGCTTCACTGTTCAACAAAATTAACCTTTGTTAACCTACTGTAAACATCAAAACACACTTCTCACCCTTACAAGCTTCCATACATAGTATTTTCCGCAGGGCTGTGGAGTCGGAGTTGTGGAGTCTGTTTCCATTTTGGTGGAGTCGAAGTCGTTATAAAATGGACCGACTCCAACTCCCAAAATATATAATAAATTGGTACAATTAGTTCAATGCGGTGCCAAGATCAGGAGGACTTGGGTCTTGCCAATGCTCGCTCCCCTACTTGCCCCTTCAGATAAGGAGTTTAATTTATGCATGGACAGGAAAAACGTCGATGCGGGGGGAAAAAATTTTCCCTCCATAGCAAACAGATTGACCCTATTCCAGCAAAATTTTTCACTTGCTCTCAAGGAAATAGAAGAGTTCATCATTCATCAAAACTGACTGTGCATGAGAGACCTGAGGAAGCAAGGCACGGTACCTTGTGAAACACGTAATCCTGTTATTTGATTTTTTTTAATGTTTTTTCTACAGTTAATGTATATATTATAAAATATTGTGTACATCTTGAAGAGCAAGGAAATATATAAAAAAAACTCTTTGTTTAAAAGAAGAGTAATCTTTTATTCAATATTAACTACCCTGCGCCTTAACTATTCTCGTTGAGTTGGTCTGACTCTTTTAATGTGTGTTCTATATGAATACCCTGAAATTGTTAGTGTAAAGAGGCTGTTCTCTAGCCTGGAAATATTGAGATCAGATTTGAGGTCATTGAAGGAGGGTCTGATGGAGACGATATATTTCCTTCAAA